>JAIPRL010001521.1:46289-80304 GCA_025469235.1 Pemphigus obesinymphae | reverse complement strand
TATATCAATGCACTTTTACACTTCACGAACACGACTAAACGAGTGTCAATTAAAACTTATCTAAAATTTTTATTTTTTATTTTTATTATTATTTTTTAAGCTTATACCTATACTTATCTAATATACCGAAAATGTTATAAATCAGAAAATAATCAAGTCCGAAATCTGGTACATGTATGTATACTATAAATTTAATACATAAATATATTTATATTTATTATTTGGCCAAAGGAGGGTCGGGACAATTGGGCCCCCCTTGGTTGCGTCACTGGCCTGAGATAAGATGTACGGTTAGCTGACCTATCTCTATATCTTCCCATATAAATACACTACGGGTCAGTCGCTTAACAATCATCGATAATTTTATTGGATATTTTTTTTTTTTTTCTATATACGGATATTTTTACCGAGGATATTTTTTCCCGGATATTTTTTCCACGGATATTTTTACAGTGATCCTATCTATTAATTATACTACCATTGATTATAAATAAGTAATTTAAAATCAATGATAATAGCTTTGGATATTTGTTTTTTCGCGGACGCTGGTGTATTATTGATAAGAATTTGGGACGCAAGTAGTGCGTACAGATTTTTTAAGACAATTTGCTAAGCTGGCGCTGCAGGGGATACTACCAGTTTTCCGGTTTCAGACAGCCACAGCCGTGTCACTGTGAAATACGCGCGAAAATATCGTAACCTATTCTTTATTTATTTAATATTTTATAACCGTAAAAGCCGAACGATGTTGGCGACCCTGATCAAGACATCCCCATATTGAAATAACGGGCGTCAGGGAATCAATATGGGCACGCGCATTGTGCATAGTATTACGATTACCTCCAAAAATGAAATTTCTTTGATTTGCTGTTTACGCACTTTTGACGTCTTGTAGGTTATTATATCAAAAATAAAAACATTTATAATAGTTTATTTTGTTTTGTTCGATTACGTTAATTATATTACTTTTAATGTTACTTATGTTCAATATATGATACAATACCTACAACAACTGAATAGTGAATATTTACCTTCTATTGTTTCGACTGTTTACAAAACTACCGCTGATAACATCAAGATATTTATTCTTGGTGATCGTTATTCAAAACATTTATTAGTTTTAAGTACCTACATAGCTTTAATTCTAGACATTATGGACATAACAGACAAAGAACTACGACATCGTTTGAAATCATTTAATGTAGTGGTACCTCCAGTGACGAATTCGACCAGAAAATTATTACAGAAAAAACTTGCGAACCTCGAGAGTAGCCAATCACACAAAAATGATGCTTTAAATAGCATGCCTCCTCCAAAACCAAAGGCTCCGACTAATGGTACTAACGAGTCAATTATGATATCTTCTTATGATGGTAGTAAACCGTCCCAACATAGGATATTTGACACTATGGATAGTCCTAGTAAGAGCACTCGTCGCCGACAACTCTATCGGGCTCCAGATCCATTTGATACATCAGATTCTGAGATTGAAACTGGTTCATTAGGACGTTCTATAATGCCTGCTAATCCACTCATTACTAGTTCCTCTCCTAAATCAAATGAAAGATCTTTAATGAATGTATCTGACTGGAAAAATGCACTTGATGCTTCTGAAGATCCATACAAATCATCACCAGGTACCTATATTATTTTTATTAAAATGTCTTATTTTTAACATTTTAACGGATATAAATCATTCAATATCCACCATACTTAATTAATTTTAATAACTTCACAGAATTAAGAAAGTCACCTAACAAAAAATCTAAAAAACAAACTGATAAAACACCAACGGCAGTCCCAGTTTTACGAAAACTCCGTTCAAGTCCTGCTGTTGAAACTATATCGCATGCTGACCAAGCAATACAAAGATGGAAAGAAAAAACGAAAAATCAATCACTAGGTGATCTATCTAATTTATATTTAAATTTAAATTTTTACTGCCTAAGTTTTCAGCCCAAACCAAACTCTTGAAGTTCAATTCAATTTTTCGAAAATTGTTCAACCCACTTCTAGTTATAACTTATAATTAAACATAAGTCTATTTTCATAGGTATCATTTCTTTATAAAATATTGTAACTAAACAATAGCTAGTCTTTTGGGAGGAGTAGAGATATGACCTGATTGTTTTTTGAGAGAAGGTAATGATAACATTTTCTACTATATGTCTTATAGTAGAAATAGTGGTAGGTAGTAGTGGTAATATGTAATTAAAAATTTACAAAGAATAATATACTAGGTAGATACTTATATTTGGATGTAGAATTTTTATTATCAAGTTGGGTTATTATAATAATACGTTAAGTATAGTTTATACAAATTACAATATATGTATGATATAATAATTGTAAAAACTGTCGAGGAGACAGGAACACTCAATACACAATTTAGCATATTATATTATTTACTAAGTTACTGGACTTTAAACGTATAAGCATAGATTAATCAAACATAGATAGCTGACGCCATACTACCATTTGGCAGTCGGAAAATGTACCTGACACGATTAATGATTGCACATGCAGACAGTGCTATTAGTATTTTCCTACTATTATTCTTTACTATTAATATTATCATGTTATAATCACAGAACATATAATAATATATGTTGTGTTGCAGCTGTGTCGGGATTTGGGAAAATAGTAATAGTGCTATCTGCATGTGCAGTCATTAATCGTATCTTGTACATTTTCCGACTATCAAATAATAGTATGGCGTCAGCTATCTATGTTTAATTAATCTATGACACAAGACCCCACGTGCATACACACACAATGACTGAGAATGCATCATATACCCGGTGTCTGTGTATCAAAACAGCACTAAATTTAATTCCTTTCTTCCATATATATTTGGAATTATAATATAATTATTACTTTAGGTACCTACCTACTATTTTTATACTTTTACAATATTGTAATATTATAAAAATATAAAATCAAGTGTAAGTATTTCATTAGATTTGTATTATTGGTAAAGGGGGTAAGATACACTAAAACTGTAAAATATAATGTGGATTCTCTATATTAATTGTTACCTAGTAGATTGATTATATGAATGGGTTAAACTACTTTTAAACATTTTGTTACACCTGATTGACAATTGCCAATGATTTATATATTAATTTTCAACAGTGGTACAGAGAATACTCTTATTATATATTACCTATGTGTAATTTTTGTTTGTTCAAAATCAATTGTTTCATTATAGTAGTCGCATAAAAATAAATGAGTTGTAGTCAATTAAAATAGAAAATTAACTTAACGATCCTTATTTATTTCATCCAAAAAGTAAGTTTACCTTATTTTTTCTCAAGTTGTATTAGTTGAGGGACTCTGGCAGTCAAAGAAGTATTGTTAGGATATGTTGGGTACCCTCAATTAAGCATATAATGGGTTAATTGATAAACCTTTACAATATCCTTTTTAATTTTTAATTAATTTAAAATAAATAATTTAAACTGTTATATCACTTTTGGTGCAAGAACATATGCCATGTAAACTTAGCATATTTTAAATTAAAGTAACCATTAACCTGCCTGCCCATCCGTGGCTACATAAAATATTAAATAAATATTACACTATACAAAAATTATTGATAAAATGGTTATGAATTAACAATATTTGAAAAATTTTAAATTAATGAGGGAAAAAAATCTCAGTTATTAATTTTGATTTATAAATTTACAGACAAAAATGATGTACCTAATAATGCTACACTTAAATCTTCAGAAAGTTCCAGGTTTGTTAAACAATTTTGTATAAGCAGAAAAATAATGAATACTTATATTTATATAAAAATTATTTTTGTTAATCTAGAAGAAATTTTCAATCTGTACAACAAAGACGCCAAGAAAATCAATTTATAAAAAATGCTCAATTTATCTACTTTTTAATATCCATTATTGGATTTTTTGTAGTAATAGTTGGGTTATATTTCACTTCGATACAATCAAGTACAGTTATATTACCTCCAGGTAATAATGTATTTTTAAATATTATAATTATTTTTATTAATATTTTTAGATGTACACTTTTAGTCATATATTGAAAATTTTTAATTATGTATATCAATAAAGGGAGATTTGATTTTTACCTCTAAAATTGTATTTTCAATCCATAATTTAAATTTTTTAACAGTTAATCAGTTATGTTATGATTATATTAACTTTATTTGTATCGCACCACACATGTTTAGAGCATACTTATCAAGTTG
Source organism: Pemphigus obesinymphae (assembly GCA_025469235.1). NCBI lineage: Eukaryota > Metazoa > Arthropoda > Insecta > Hemiptera > Aphididae > Pemphigus > Pemphigus obesinymphae. The sequence continues at coordinate 76,088 of JAIPRL010001521.1, read as the reverse complement.
GTGGCGACTAGTTTCCACCCTGCTATACCGCTATAGTCGAATAATTCTACAATGATATACAGTTTGCCAATATATATTGACTTTATATACAGTATATCATATTATTTAGGGCAACGCTCTATAATATCGACCTAGTTGCACTCTTAACATGTGCAGAGTATAAGTCATTCCATGTCAAATCAACCAATGCATAAAACTTTGATATCATGGATTTGGTTCATTGGTACCTTACAATATTAAATTGGACATTAAAAAAAAAAAATCCAAAATTTGTTAATGGTCATAAGTTTAAATTCCATTTACTAGATACCTATAACAGTTAAAAACATGGCACTGGTGTCATTTAAATTTTTATGAATAGAGCTTTTATTTGATATACAGTAGGACACAATTGTAATTTGTTTTTTAAAAATTATTTATTTTGAGTTTTTTTTTTGTTAAACTCGAATTTTTTAAAATTTAAAAATATTCCCACATAATGTACATTATATTATTATTATCAATATCTCCATATTCAATCAGTCCAAATTTCAAGGGGGTCAAATGGGATCATACAAAACTTAAATTGTATTGTTTGCAATTGCACGGAATAAAACCCCCCAGTCACTTTTTTTACAATTTACATTGATAAATTATGTAGTAAATTACAATGAATCTAATTTTATTTAGGGATGAGACTACAAAATGTTCAAAAAGTAGAAAACCAAAATATATTATTTAATGGGCTGTCAAAGTATACATGTTTTTACCTGTTTGTTAGTATATGTGTACTTATGCTCTTTTCTTAATACCTGATGTAAGCTCAGTTGATAATATAGGTAAACAGACGAGTAGATCCCCATTTTCCTCCAAGGAGTTTAAATAATGTTATTAAAAATGCTTATTATAATTATGGCCCTGAAGATAGTGTATACATTTTTTCCATGGAAAATATTGCCTTGTCGCCCCTGAAATAATCTTTGGCTAGAATAATTCTACCTTTATGGCCAGTATTTAATATTTATAAAACGTATATAAGTAATATATTATACTCAAATAAAATTGATTTTTTTTTTTACTTATAAAATAGTCCGTATCTATTGTAAAATTAAATTAAATACTCTATAATAAAATAACTTATTCTATGGTGAGTAATAGAATATAATAGGTATGATAAAAAATAACTTGCAGCATATATTCTTGGTAGTTCCGCAGTTTTGTTTATTATATTTTCATAAATGATTATATAAACTCACAGAAAATTAAATCTCTGTATAATCATTGTAGTCAATTAGATCTCTTTTGTTGGGTCAGTTAGATTTATATAGTTGAAAATCTAGTTGACCATTTATCATTTTATAATGTTTAATTCTATGGTAATTCCTTGTCACTGCCTACAAACAATAAAATTCCAGTTTTGTATGATTCCATTAAGATACTCTCTTGAAATTTGGACTGATTGGGTAAAAAAAGTGCATTTTTAAGATTTTTAATAAATTCCGTTTTTATGAAAACTCAAATAAAGAATTTTTGAAGCGAAAATTTTTTTTTAAATTCACAATTATTTCATGCTGTATAACAAATAAACCCTATTCATAAACTTTTAAATGACACCAGTAATCTAGTAAATGGTATTTAAGCTTATGAAAACTAGTGATAAAAAAAAAATATTTTTTAAATGTCATAGTAAGGTACAAATATACCAAAAATTAACCCAATCTATGACGTTAAGTTCTAAAATGTACTTTTCTTGGGTGATTTGATATGGGATATATAATATATACCCATATTTATATCATTTTTACTGGCCAAAAGTGTAATGTATCAGCACACTTGATTACCTACCCAAATTGTGTATAACAGAACTATGTGAGTTATTTTTTATAATTAAAATAAATATCATTAGTCATTGAAAGTTGAACAAATCTTTTATTGAAATTTAATGTTCAGTAGAAGTAGTATATGGAATACACCATTATAACTGTATTCCTCCACACTTCGTATATAAACATAATGCTTACAAATAATAAACTGATGATTCAATATTTTATATATCAACATTTTCAGAAAAATATATTCTAACCGAATATAAAATTTAAAATATTTTTAAACACAAAAATTGATTGAAAATTAGTTTTATAGTATTTTACTTATTTAATTATCTTAATAAATGTTTTTAGGTATTTTGAAATCATTATGTGCAAAAAAAAATCTCCAAGGATCTTATTGTAATGCTGAACAAGAAAAAGTACAACGTTTATATAACTCATTGGTATCACAAGTACAAGATAAATATATAAAGAATCAATGTGAAAAATCAGATATAGAACCAATTGTTGATGCACAAACTGCATTTGAATATATTTCAACCCATGAAAATATACCATCCAGAGAAATTGAAGAATTGATTGAACTGTTTAAAAGCATTGCGAAAACCTATTCTGATTCACCCATTGGATATAACACTTCATTTAATATCAATGTGCAACCCAATTTACCAATCATGTGTGCAGTGAAACACATTTTTTCTAATATGTTTCATCTTGTTTTATGGCTAGGAATAGGTATGTATAATTTAAGTACTCAATAAATTCTCATAGATATAATTAAATTAATTATAAGCATGGAGGACATGGAGGTCTAAATATCTACCATAAATAGTTTACTAATAATAATATATATTTTAAAAAGGATTAACAAAAAATTATTCTACTTGACATAACGGTCTACCTAACCCATTCAAAAATGTTTTATTATGATTTATGTACCTGGTTGTTATTTAAGTATCTTAAAATTTTTCAAAAAATTTGTTTTTTAAAGTATGTCTTAGAACCAACCATATAAGTTCAACAAAAGGAATACTCTTTTAGTATCAAGACATCTTAGACATTTAGACTGTGTAGCAATCTTATGAAATGAGACAAATCAGTATACACTTTGAAATTTAAAAAGTTACTATGCATTTAGAAATATTTAAAGACACCCACCCAATACTATGTTATACTTTACATAAATATCAATTTTCAAAAATATGTTTTATACAAATTTCCATACTTATAGTATCTATAATCAATTGTTTTAATTCTTGCTAGTCTTTTTTCTGTAATTATCATATGCTTGATTTTTCCGTTTTAAAATATTGAGTAAAAGTAACCCTGTGTATCTATAAGTAATTACTTCTACAACATAAAAGTATAAATAATATATAAAAATAATTTTTAGCATTGAAAATTTAGATATAAATTATTCCTGTACTCATTTTTTATAGTGATACTTTTTTAAAACATTTTTATGTTATGTTAAAGTTTTTCATATAAACATATATTTGTCATGGTTCACTTACTACAATAAACACAAAAACATCAACTTCTAGTAATTAATAATAAAAAAAAAATTCGATTTGCAATAACTAAAATAAATAATGTTTCTTTTAACTGAATATAATTTTATTATTCAATTCAATGATATTGAAAATACTTTGATGTATTTTGTTTTATTATGGTATGACAATAATATAATTATGGATATCATATTATGGAGAAGATAAAAAATGGTTCTAGATAGATAGATATCAACAATAACTTAATAATGCATTTCAAAATTTATAATAAAAAGTTAATGACACTTTTAGGGTTATACTGTTAATAATCAAACATTGTATTCATAAAAAATTTAATTAATCCCATCTTTAATAATTAACTATTATTTTATTACTAATTAATTAACCAAAATTTTTAACATTAGCATTCCTTCTTTTCACACATTTTTTCTCCCAATTATAAAGTCTGTCACCCTAGTCCTATACTTCCACTTAACTCATTTTCCACCCACCTCATCATTCTATTACATCCTCTCACCCCTTTTTGTTCTACTCTTCCCCTTATTTCCTTCCAGCTTACTGTCAGTTAATTTACCAATTGCCAAATTTATAGATGAGATCGCTATCTATGCTATTGTTTTTCCAAAATTTTAATTTTAAAGAGCCATATATCTATTTAAATTACTGCGATTTAAAAATAGCTATATCTCTTTATAAAATTTAAATTTTATATTACATCCTCTTAATATAAACTTAAGTGCGTTTACTAATTTATAAAAATTTATTTTTTGTTTCAGTGGCACTATCTATTATTGGTCTTTATTTTGTTATATGCTACATAACAACAAAAAGTGAAAAACATAAAGAAGAAGTAAATCAATTAATAGAAAATACAATCAACTTACTAAAAGAACATGCACAAAATCAACCTGATGAAAGTTATTTACCTATTATACATATACGTGATTATTTAATTCCAGTCAAAGAACGACAAGGTGTGTATAATAATAATTAATAATTACATTATATTTTTTTATAAGTGAATAACAATTTTATTATTATTATTTTTAGCAAAATCTAAAATTTGGGCTGAAGTTGTACAATATTTCACTGAATCTGATGCAAATGTAAGATCTGAGGTTGAGGAGATAAATGGTGAAGACTATCAAGTTTGGAGATGGATTCAGCCTATATCACATGGTATATAATAGTATGTTATAATATCTTAAACATATAATATTATTAAGTGTCATTTATTATATTGTATTAATTTTAGTTAGGTTATTTGTATTTCTAGTTCGTAACTTTACCTTATATAATAAGTAGTTTATACATAATATTATTTATATTGTATGAACAAAATATTGTTTATGTGTAATTATATAATTTTATTATAATCAAACAATAAATTACCTGGTATTTTATAATATATCAACATTTTTTAAATTATTATTTTTTATAACTAATAATTTATTTCATTGGATCGTGACCTTAACGTTATAAGGCCTTATAGTGTGAATCCAACTTTAATCGTATGTTACTCTAAATATAATATTTAAATTTTATTCATAAAATTATATACCCCGAATTGTTTAATGTATAAAATATTGTATAACAAATGTATAATTGACAGTAGATATATACTTATATTATGTAGGTATTTTATACTGAGTTTCATCAAAATTGGTTTATACAGAATTGAGAATAGTAACACAAGGAAGGTGTAGGTGAATTGAGTTCCCCATGTATAAATATATACCTATATTATATGAAATCAGTGAAATACATATTTCTCAAACAGATTAATTGCAGTCAATAATTACAGTAAAGAAATGGTTAAAAAGTGGAGAAAAAAAATGTTGAAAAAGAGATACTAAGAAAATAAATGACAATGTTTAAGAATAATAATATTACTAAACTTGAATTTAATAAGTCTGTGTATCATTTAAATATCAAATAAATAAATTATTTAATAAAAATATTTAAATATAAAATTATATTATTACATAAATTATATTTTAATATAAATACATTTTAGGAGACATTCCAGCCAACCTCCATGTGGTGTCTCCTGGATAATGCATATACTATAGGCTTGAATATTTTTATCTGGGACTTATATACCACATTCAATTTTTTAAATGGGACTCAGCTTACTGTATTCAAATTTTTAGATGAGACTCAGTTTATCTGATAAGTATATAATATATATTTTGGTATTTATACATCTTCACTATTTATAGAATTTTACTATTACCTGCTGCTTAAAAGTTGTATTTATCACTAATAATAATAAAAATGTATATGTTAAATAAAATTAAAATAGTGTTAGTGAAATTAACGTCTAAAGTTAAAAATTAATAGTTATCATTTTTTTATAAATTATCCAAAATTTGAAAAAGTGTTAAAAATTTTTTCGAACAATATTGGGCTACATTTAATATTTAATATAAATTGCCTACCTGCTTACCTTTGACACTATATATCTTAGATTTATAACAATTTTTTATTATTTGGGGTCAGCCACTGTTCTTACACCACCACTTCCTCATTCAACCGCCTACTTCATATTACTCTATTACATCCTCCCACCACTTTTTCTGTCTTCTCTTCCCCCCTTTCCTTCAATCTTATTGTCTCTGTATCTTCCCGTCATTTAAAACATGTCTGATCCATTTCAATCTATTCTTTCTCATTTTCTACCTTCAAATCCACTCTCGCTATACTACCTTATATAATATACTCATTTTTTATTTTGTCTTCTCTAGTCACTCCTCATCTACCTTAACATTCTCATTTGTGTTACACTCGTCCTTTGTTCTATCTTCGTATCTACTGTCCAATATTTTGATCCGTACATCATTAAAGCCTTCACCAGTCTTATAAAGTTTACTTTTAAACCCAATTATGATTCTTTTGTCACACAAAATACCCGACGCTTCTTTCCCCTTCATTCATCCACACTTAATCTTGTGTTTCTTCCTCCGAAACCGCTATCTTTCAATAGAACAGATTTTAAGTATTTAAACCTTATACTCGTCTTCCCTGAATATATTATTGTATATCCATCATAAATTTTCTTTGCTTTCTCCCTTTTCCACTTTGTTTCTTGCACACAAACTTTTGCCAAATCTTTGCTCATGCCTGTTACTTGATTTCACTTTGAATCTATTCTGTTTACTCCGGCACGAATCTAACCCAAAACACTGGTGCTTTCACTACATCAGAGGTTAGCAAATATTTTCTATTGGAGTCCAGATGATTAAAATAATGAACTTTTTATCACTATAAATAAACTATATTTACCTTCTGTATTGGACACAATGATTTCATTTCCATTGTTCCATGCATTTTAAATATAATGAGTTGTTCCATTTTTATTTTAAATTGTTCTGTCAATAATGCGAAAAGTATACTTGATATTTTACTTCCAATTATAAACGTTTATATCTAAATTTATCATGTGATGATAATGTCTTGTTTTTTTTTTTTTTTTTTAATAACTCAAATTATACTAGTTCAATGTCTCATTTTGTATGGCAGTATCAGTATTTGTTTCAGTTTCAGTTTGAAATATACATTGGTGCATATAATAATATTACCTAATCCAACAAATACCGTATACATTATCATGATACAACTGTATATTTTCTAGCCGTTTAGCATAAAAATATGATGGCATGATAATTATGGGGTTTTATAAAATTTGCATTCACAAATATTGATTGCTGTTTGAATATAGTTCTGTGTTCATAAGAAATTGCTGTTGAAGAAAGAAAAAGTGCAAGGTGTAAGTAAATGAAAATATTTATCCAAATCTGGGTTTTCATTGTGCATTGTTGGGAGTTTCTGGACCACTTTTACTGCATTTCTATCATGTTCCAATCTTGAAATTTTAATAAAATAAATAATTTGTCTATAAAATCATGTAAATTAGCAAAAACTGTATAATGCTTTTCAATTTTCCGTTAAATGATTCTAGACGATTATTGGTATTATTGGAAGCTAATGGCCAACGATATGGGATGGTGTGGGAAAATCTAATATTCTATTTGTTATCTTGTAAATATACAACAGCTGTAACTAGGTCAATTTTGAATTGCAATTTAAAAAAACGCAAATTATTGCATAAACAAGCACCGAAAGGGTTAAAAATTTAAATAGCCATACCCATTTTTGATACCAGATTCACATGGATACATTTATAAAATCAATTTTGATGTTTAGATTTTGGTCCTAAACCAAAAATTGACAAAAAGTTACAGCTGTTTCAAATATTTGGGGATTATTATTCCAGCTCATTTTCGGGAATTATAATTCCGATTACCAATAAGTATATATCATTCTAAGTTATAAGTTATATTACGTTCTAAAAGCTAGTAAACCAACAATTTCACAACCAAAAGATATATCCACAGAATAAAATAATTATTCTATAGTATACCTATGTACTAAATAACTTAGAAATTGTACATATTGTATTGTATATTAGATGTTAATTCTGTATGCAGTTATGAAAATAAAAAGTCTATGAATGACAATATTGATTTAGAATTTAGAAACGATAAGAAGGAGTAAAATTGATTTGAAAATAATTATTAATTAGTAAATAATAAATAATATATTATTTATTCATTTTATTCATTTCGTGATAACATAGATAACACTATTGATAATAATAATCGTGTCACCACGGTATAGAAGATATATCTTCTATACCGTGGTGTCACTGTGATAAAATATACGTCTATGCGCTTGCGTCATGAACAAGATTTCTATCTAAATTGTATAAATAGTCAGTCCGTGGCACCTAACGGAAACTCATTATATCCCCGATGTCCGGTTATCTAGGCTGCAATATAATTAATAGTTATTTTAAAAGTGATTGGCAGAATATGAAAATATCTTCTTAGGAACAACAATAATTGTTTTATAATAATAAAACAATATTGTAATATATAAATGTATGTTTTATTGTTATATTTTTTAGATTTTAATGAAATATTTATCGTGAGATTGCCGACACTGATCACCAATAAAATAATCGCAAAACTGTATTCGCTGATTAAAATAACGGAATTTCCTTAAGAAGTGTCTTGTAGGTTAAACAAAATAACAAAATTTTTATATATTAAATCTACCAATTTTGTTATTGCCGATTAAGGTTCAATCACGTCTATATTGTTATGGTTCCCCTAAAGATGTCAAATTGCTTTTAACAAATAAACGGAGTCAACATTTTTTAACTTATCTTCGTAAACTCCTAAACGTGAGTATAATATAATAATAATATTATTATACCTACCGAAACTGCTTATAAAAACACTCGCCTATCGAGTAACAAGTTCGACTATCAAATTACATGCAACGTTTTTAATAATTATACCCATTGAAATACTTCTTTACTTAAAGTTCGATTTTAAATTACCTTCCGTGGGATTTTAATTGCAGACCACAATGGGTGATATCATTTCGGACCAAGAGTTACGGCGTCGACTGTTGACGTTTAATACTGTAGTTCCACCAGTCACCAATTCAACCAGAAGATTGTTATTAAAAAAACTAGCGGTCCTCGAAAACAGTCATTTGAGTCAAAACGACTCGCTTAAATCAAATAGTTCATCTTTGATGAATGTTTCAAACTGGAATAATTCTGCAAGTGAAGATGAAGATCAAAATTCATATTTGTTACCAGGTATGTTGGTTTCATTGAAATAACTTCTAATCCTAGGAATATTTTAAATAATAAACTGTAAATTATCTATGTTTTAACCACAGACATGTCTAATCAATTTGTGATTTTAACTCTATGTAATGTTTTAACTCTATACCTACAATGATTTTACAGAAACTAAAAAAAATATTAACAAACTACCTGAAATACAGACTGAAAATAAAACACCTAGGCTTTATGATTCAAGTGTAAATATAACGCCAAGAGAACCTGTAATAAGAAGACCTCGTTCAACTACTATGACAGAAACTCCATATGCTGATCTAGCTATACAAAGGTGGAAAGATAAAATGATGAATCAGTCACAGAGTAAGTAAATACTTTTACTGCATTCTAAAAGAGAATATACTCGTTTGCATGTCATGATGATTCATGGTCGTTCGGTGTCCACATAAAATTTTATTCAATTCAAATTTTTCAAAAATTCGACCACTACTGACATGTATATACCGAATTATAACTAAATCAATTGATTAATCTACACTAATATTATAAATAGGAAATATTTGTATTTTTGTATTTTTGTAACAAATAAACTCGAAAACTACTGGACCGATTTCAAAAATTCACCATTAGAATGCTACATTAACCTTCAGTAATATAGGCTATATTTATTACTAGAAAAAATTAGGGATCCCTACTAAAACTTCAATAATGTAACCCAAGGTGTAAAAAAATTAACCATAAAATGTCTTTCATCGTATATGCTGCGGAAACTATTGATGATAGAACATAAAAATATTCTACAATATTAAAGATAATATCAATATCTACAAAAAACATCCATATGTCCAACTATTATAGTTATGTTACTATAACCACTTTTTTACACATTAATAGTTGATAGAAATGCTGACCAAAATCAGACCATGTTATCCATGCCTTTGTATTAATCCTTTTCCAAATAAATCATTTCGTATTCAAGACTGTTTCAATATCTGTATATTACTTTTTGAGTTATTCAAATCGGACATTCCATTCAAAAGATATTACAAATTTAAAAATGTCAATTTCAACAAAATACTATTAGGAAAATAAACACTACGTGAGGGAAAGGGCGTGCATATATAGGTAGCAATAGGATAAACGAATTACGGGACAATGTGATTGTAGCAACAATTATCACTGGCCCCTCTGCTTGACAACTCACTCACATTCTGCGGATCCCAATGATATCAACGAATTTGCCTATATCTTTTAAAAGGTTAGTTGCCTGTAAAGATATTGTTTACCTTTACAATAAATAAATCCAAGGGACAAACTTAATGGTTGACATCGACCTAAGAAAAAAGTGCTTTTCTCATGGGCAATTTATATTCCCCTTTCTTGAGTAGGATCTAATAAAAATCAATATGTTATTTTGCCACCTACAAATACCACTGCCAACATAGTGTACAGTGAAGCTTTAAGGTAAAAATTGTGAAATAAAAAAAGTGAAAACCTATAAAATTAAATGAAGCTTTAAAATAAAAATGTAATATAGAAATGTAAAAATAACACGAGTAAAAAAAAATTAATAAAATAATAAAATCTAGCAATAGCAAAACATTACCGGGACAGCTAGTAATAAATAATGTAGCTATAAATAAAAATTATTTTTAATAATAGGCAGTTAAAAAAAAATATATATATATATTGTGTCTAGAGACCTGGACATCCGTGTTTTCCGTATTCCATGCAGAAAAATGTATTACTGTATACAGTATCCCTGACTGTATGTACAATCGTACGAATACACTTCAACAACAGGCAGTATATAGTATCCAGTAGTTCTTTAAGTATTGGCATTTGTATAATTAATTTTTTTTCTTTTATATTTATTTTATACTAAAATTCAACTTTTTTTTAATATTTGTGATAAAATGGTAACACATTTTTAAAAAGCGGGATAATCTTTCTCAATGCGAAATATCTGGTCATTTTTTAGTTTATTAATTCAGTTAATAACTAATAAATTAGTCATTTATTAATATCAGAATTATTTAGTCCGTTTACACTTTATATACTCTATCCAGTTTAAGTTTATACCAAAATGTGTATGTGAAATGAATTTCTGAATGATATTAGACCCTTTGTCGGTGAATAGCTGCTAACATTGGCTGACGTCGTACACTATTGTCACATGTCTGTTTCCAACACCGCCGCCATGCATATTTAATTATTTGTAATAAAAATAAATGTAAGTTATTTCTAAATAAAGTAAAAACATCTATTCATTTGTAAATAAAAAAACAACCTAACTCAATAAAAAAAACACCATTTTATCAAAATATTTTAGATTTTGATAAATTATAAAACATTCGAGTACACACGTTTAAATACAGATTTAATCAGTTACTCAAATATGATATTAATGTAAATTAATGATAATTAATGTAATAAATGATAATTAATTCATAAAATAAGGGGAAAACATTATGGCGGGAGAAATTGTATTTTTATTATGTGATGGATTTAAATAACGGACCATGTGGCCAAGCAGATTGTACCCGGTGGAAACTGTCCTATTTAACAAATAGTGTGACCTGGCACTTAGACTTAAAATTCAAAAAGTTTAATTTTTACTATTGTGCCCTCTTAAGTTAAAAATTAAATAGCTTACTTACTAAGTAATTGGCACTATCAAACTATTTTTAAAAAAAAAATACTTAAAAACTATCGATCAATAAAGATCCAAACTAAAATTTATTGTGTTATAAAAGAATTAAGTAAAATATAAAACATAGTATGTTTTTGTATAAGGACAAGTATCTAATATAAAAATAATAGTAAATTAATTAATTATTATTGTATAGAACAATACTATTTTATTTTTTATTTCCTTGAGATAAACTGTTTGAGATGCATAATCGGTTTTCTGTTTAATTTGATAAGCATATGGAGTTTTTAATGGTCTCAACTTTCAACAATACTGTTGTGGTTTAAAGTTTCCAAAATATTTTTTTCTTTTTCCTTAGCTAACTTTACTAGGCTGTCGTTCAATATTCAAATGACCCAAGTATGTTCTAAGATTCAACAAATATACTGCGACAGATTCAATTTTAAAAATAATCAAAATGGGTTGAATTTTTAAAAAAGGAAATTATTTTACATTTACATACTACTTGTATATTCATAATTTGTATGTTTTGTAGAATAACATTATTGCTTATTATTTATTATACAATTAATACCGAAAATATAAAAAACTATTACCTATTTATGTTAAATATATAAAATATAAATTATTTTTATAGTTTACCGTACTATTCAATTATAATCATATTATAATTTGTATAATTTGTATCAAACTATTCGATAGATTACCAAACTATTTAATGGTTTTAATGTTAATTGGTTTAATGATAGTGCCCATCACTAGTATAGCATTAATCTGTTTGTACTAATATATACATATTAAAATTTATTGTAAATTAAAATGTACAATTTAATAAATTTCAATAAAAATTATGTGCATGTACTTGTCAAAAAATATTTCTTTTATTTTAAAATATTTTCATATTAATTTATTACCTACCTTACAGATATAAATAATGTGTCAAATACTTCACAATTTGATTTTCCATCCCCTGTGTCATCAATATATTCTCAAAATTCAAGGTTTGTTAAACAATCATGTATAATTAAATAGAAAAATTGTATTTAGGTATAATTCTGTTTTTTTTTTTATCTAGGAGATATATTCAGCCACAACAAAGACATCAAGGAAATGGCTATACAAGAAACACTCAATATATCATATTACTTTTTATTGGATTTTTTATAGTCATTTTTGGATTATACTTTACTTCAATACAATCAAGCACAGTTATATTACCTTCAAGTAATGATATTTTAATAATATAATACCTATTGTATTAATAGGATTGCGCTTTTAACCAGGGATTTATATAAACTCTGTGCATGTTAAAAAAGAGCATCTGTAGAGGACAAATATTTGTCTGCCACTCGCAGGCCAGTATTATATAGTGTTACCTAAAATAATGTGGTATACCATATATATGTATAGTCAATAAATATTAGTGCTCTATATGCCAACACAGCGTGGTTTTTCTATGGTGAGATAGTGGGGTAGAAAACCTGTCGTTGCCGACTTGATAAAGCTTTTTTTAATATGCTAAGGAGATTTTTTTGTAATTTTGCTATTTCTGTTTTGAAAAAGATATGGTTGGGATACAACACGATTTTAAAATATTTTTTTAATTTATAGTCTTATGTACTTATCTCTTTACAAGCAATAAAGTGAAATAAGAAATTTCCAATTCTTAAAAGTCTTGTTACATCTTTCAAAGGAATTTAGAATAAGCAATTCTTAATTTCATACGAGTTTGTATTGTTATTTTGCGAGTTATAAATTGTTATAGTGTGAATGAACATTGGCCAATACTCTATTGCCTGCATGGTCCAAGCAAGCAAGCACAAGTCATTCAAAGTACATGTCTATCGAAAAATGATTATATTTTAAATAAACATGCAATTGAATTTTCATATCTATAACAGTGGTTATCTAGATAAGTTTAGACAAATAATAAGTCTGAGCAAAAGATGTGAAGTTCAATTGTGTTTTTTCCAGATAGATTTAAATTAAATTAATATACGTCTTTTTATTGTGATTTTAAATTCATAAAAAATAAAAATTGTAATTGTCACTTATATTTGGAGAAAAAAAAGTCTTTAAAAAAAAAACAGGAGTTATAATAACAAATTCAGTGTTATTGGAATACAAAGTGTTTTTGGAATTAAAATTGAACAAGTTGAATACCGTTAATGTAATCCGTCATATACGTTTCTATGTCCTGAAAATGAGTTTAAATAATGTAGTAGATTGCAAGAGAACTATTGGGCCAATTCTTTAAATTTTTTTTTATTATTTAGAAATATGATGTAAAAAATAAAATGCATTTAGCAGCTGTATGCAATATAAAAAACTTTTTTCTGCAGGCATGATTCAGGTCGGAAACAAAATTTTTAAATTTTTTATTATTTTTCAGGACTGATAATTGAGCTACGACAAGGATATATATATATATATGTATAAAAAATTGATTAAATGAAATGGTATTTAAGAATATTCATATAAAAATGAATTGAATTGATCGATCAGTTTGGCAGTTATTACACCCACCACCTTAAAAACAGGTTTTGAAAAAAAAATGCGTATTAAGTATAAAAAGTTTTAGCTAAAACGTCTAGTAGCCACGTATGGTCACGAGGTTTTTCATATTTCGACAATGGGAATGAAAGTCGGTCAGTTGTGACAGATGTGATTGTTGAGTTGTCAAACTAGATTCTTTCACAAATAGGTATAAGTTTGTCAATATTTTAGGTACTGGATTTTTTTAGGCTTAAAAGATTTTTAATTTTCAAAATAAGTAAAACAAATTCCTTTTTAACACCAAGAAACGTATATGACACATTATTTTATGGAATTGCTAAGACCATTTTAGTGTAAAAAATTGACTGTTTGGCGATTTTGAATTTTATTTACCTAAATCTTATTAAAATTAAATTAATTTAATATGGAACTAAAAGTTGTTTTAAAGAAAACTTTATGACAAGTTTTTTTTAATCTTTATTGTATTTATAGATCAATCTGTATGTTGGAAATAGAAGTTGTCTAAATATCTGTTACTTGTGTAAGAGAAACTGAAAATCCCTTTGAAACGCTAAAACATTGTCCTACATGTTACATTTTTTATTTTTGACCGTATTTTTTTATATATAGAACTGGGATTTTGATGTAATTTGCATTGATTTTTAAAGACATAATTATGTGTTAAAGGCATTTTTAACTAAAACTATTTTAATATTTTTATGTAACTATTACCATTGATTTTATAGTATTCATTAATCATTATACATAATAGCATACCCTACATACCTATTTTAATCATTTACACGATGGACTGACATTTTGTCAGCCGCAGTCTGCTACTCGACAGTAGACAAATGTTATCTGGCGATGATTGTATACAACAATTAGTTATAATTTTATCAGTTTTTTTTTTTTTTTTTTTTTTGGCATCACATCTACGTCATATTTCAACAACTTTAATATTTGTACATCAAATGATTAAATAAATAAAAAATTAGAGCATTTTATAATTGCATTATTATGAATTTTTAGGGCGTACAATTCCCAACCCTAATTATATTTATAATGTACATTATAGGGAGCTTCATTCAAAATATTTTTATAAAATGCGATGATTTATCATTGCTTTCAAGTTTAATGTATCTACTAACCACTACCAGTATCCTTAATACTATCGATGAGCAAAGTTGGCAATTTTGTATTTTTCATTATTTAAAAAGTTTTGGAGTAGTATAAAAAAAAGAATCATCTGAAATATTTAAAACAAAATAGAAATTAAATTTAGAGTCCTAATAATAAGTAATCAAAACTTCCTGTTGGAAAGCACTTCACTCAACTGATAGTATACTTTTAATGGATGTATTAAATTTCAAAGTAATCTTTATAAGCTCTGTATAATACACAAGGTGATTTTTATCATGAGCTGGCTTTATTTCTGTAAGTATAAATAAATTTTATGAAATTATATCCAAAAAGTTTACGCTACAGCATAGATAATAATCTCGTCTATAAATTTGGTAAATAAGTAAATTTACTTTAATATTAAAATTAACAAAGTTATAAGAATGCCGAACGTAAATTGCCTATGTATACAAAAATATAAATAAACAAATTTTTGAAATATTGGTATTTATAATGAAAACATGTTACTTTAATTATAGTATTCATTGCTATTTAACTTTTGCAGGTATTTTAAATGCATTATGTGCAAAAAAAAACCTTCAGGGTTCTGATTGTAATATTGAACAAGAAAAAGTACGGCTCTTGTATAGCTCATTAGTATCACAAGTTCAAGATAAATATATAAAAAGCCAATGTGACAAATCTGATATAGAGCCAACTATTGATGCACAAACTTTATTTGAATATATTTCAACACATGAAAATATACCATCCAGAGAGATTGAAGAATTGATTGAACTATTTAAAAGCATTGCAAAAACCTACTCTGATTCACCCATTGGATTTGACACTTCATTTAATATCAGCGTGCAACCAAATTTACCTATCATGTGTGCAATTAAACTCATTTTCGCCAATATGTTTTATCTTATTTTATGGCTAGGAATAGGTAAATAACATTTTATTTTACTAATTTAAAGCATTTATTTGTTAAAGTGTTTTTCTTTTATTAATATTTAAAATTTTAAAATAAAAATAAATATTGTTTTAAAAGCTCAGTCGAGAAGTAGATAAAAAACAAAATCAGTTTATTAAAAAACAAATCATTTTCTTTTATGTAATCATAATTATTTCTGGTTCAATTTTTCATTACAATCTCCAAAATTTAATAACTAATAAATTTGAAATTTTTTTGTTTAGTTATATTTTTTGTTGCAAGTTTTTATTTTGGGATATGTTACATTACAACAAAAAGTGAAAAACATAAACAGGAGGTCAATAGATTAGTTGAAAATATAATTGATTTACTGAAACAACAAGCTCAATATCGGCCCAATGAAGGTTATTTACCTATAATACATATACGCGATCAACTAATTCCACCTAATGAGAGACAAAGTAAAAGAAAAACAACCCTTAAATAAATGTATATTTTTCTTACTATGTTTGCATTATACTATTTCAGCAAAATCCAAAATTTGGACAGAAGTTGAACAATATTTTACAGAATCTGAATCAAGAGTAAGGAACGAAGTTCAGCAAATAGATGGTGAAGACTTTCAAGTTTGGAGATGGGTTCAACCTATGGCACCTGGCATGGCGTAAGTAATTTTCCACTTCTAACGATCTTTACCATTCAAACATAATATTTTAATATACTTCTCTGTTTTCTTTTTATTATGAGATTTTAAGCTAGAAATAGTTTTTGATTTTACATTAATTTGTTTATTGTTACATGAAGTAAACACTTTATATTAATGCAATTTAAAATACCTATTCTATACTTATAATTAATATAATATTATTTATGTGTGATTTATATATATATATATTATACGTAATAGAGGTAGGTCAAACTCAAAATATAGGTGTCGAACAACTTTCAGTTTAATGTTAAATTTAAAATCGAACTGAACTTTGAAAATAAGCAAAAATAAAGGTTATCAATAACGAATTTATATATAATACTTCCTTCAAAACATAAATAAAAAAATATAAGTTAAAAAAGAGGGTCATCATGTTTTTTTTACGACCTTTGGCAAATTCATATATAAAAAATAGTTTTGTCGAAGTTCAAATTTCTACTCAAGTTCAGTTCAACTTTTAAACCTAAACCAATTTTTTGAACTTCAAACTGTTCAACCCACTTCTAATATAATTATAATGCCATTAATTGTTAAATAATACTTCAATGATATTTTTTACATACCTACATAACTACGTATTTTAACTTTATTATTTTTAAGTTAATATACTTATCAAATATTAATATATATTATACTTTTAATTATTTTAGAAAAAAGGTTTGGCAAGGTCAAGCTTTTGAAACTAATGAGGGTAGTATGAACTCTCCACAACCCAGTCCTACTTCTTGTTTAAAAATCCGTCATATGTTTGGACCAGATTCGTAAGTAAAATGTTTTTTTATGGGGTCACGTGCACATTTAAATTCATCTAACTATTTAGCAATATTGCAACATCATACTAATTCAATCACAATTGTGGTATTTTAGTTTAATTGTTTAAACCCATCAAATTTAAAAGAAAATGATTTTTCAAAAGCTTTACGTATTGTAAAAGGATATAGTTAATTAAAAACCTCATGCCATCGAATTATAAAAATTGTACATGGTTGGTCGGTCGAAATAATATAAACCTGATACCGTCAACCATTATCAATATCAAATACTTAATTATAATATAATATATTACTAACTGACGAAAATTGTAGAAACCAAAGGCAATATTTCCACTGACACTGTTTGACGTGTTGACCGTGTTCCATATATTATTATATATATTACCATAAACGTCCTGACCAAATGATACTTTTGATGAGAAAAAATAATTGATAACTTCCTAAATTTAAACTATATGTACATTTTGCACATTTAATTTAAATTCAAGTTTAAAATGTTTTCACGGAATATATTCATTAATATGGTTAACCATTAATAACCACATGGTGAAAAGTTGAATATTTTCAACTATTGGTAACCTGGAGTATATGTATAGTATAACTAAAAAATAATTTTTATTTGGTGATCAATTATTATGGCAACCATTGTATCAACGATCAATTGTTTGCGACCAATTTACCGGATACCATTATACTTGTATATGTACAACTAGATACTATATTTTATTATTTCTAAATTAAAAGATCAATGTTTAATACTTTTGCTGTATGAAAAAAATAAGAAACTCGTCAACTATTGTTAGAAGTTATGGTCTACTGATGACGTGAAAACTTTTTAGACTTCTTATAATCCCGTTTATCAAATATGCCTGCTAGACAGTGGTAGATTTGTAATAGATAGAAATGTTAGCTCGGTAAATTTATGTATATTTTACCAATGTTTTTTTGTTTCATGCTTAAAATCAAATGACCCCCTCATTTTAAATGTTTTTATTTAAAATATACACATTCATCTGGTAAATTATCTTTTAAACTTACATGTTTCATATTATTCACATGTTCACATGAGTTTATTTATTAGCTATTAGTTTTTTTTTATTCATCAAAATATGCATTTATTCTTAAAAACCCCTGAAAATTCAAAATAAATGTATAATTTGGTCTGCAATGTGCAAGACTAAAAAAAAAGTATGGAAAAGTTATTACCTATTTAATATTATATAAGAAAAATGAAACCAAACAATATAAAAACCTTTTCCTGTGAACAATTTTAAGAATATATAGTAAAAAAGTATTTAGATTTGTTGTTATTGAATAATGTTACACAATATGGTCTCAAGTGGTTAATAACTAATAAAATAACATGACAAAGTTAATTTACAAAATTCACTTAAAGAAATATATGTACATAAAATAATTTACTAAAGTTTACATACATTTTACTGGTAAATTCCACATCTTTAGTAATAGAGAGCAATACACAGATTTATTATAATCAGATAATTTATTTTTGTTCCTGTAATTTCAATATAAATACAAACAATTATACTGAGTGCTATAAAGTATAAGTAATGAAATTACAATAATATTTCTAAAAATGGTACAAAAATAAAAATAATTTATCTAGCAGTATATGGGTTGTATAATTTTAAAATAATTGTGTGTTATTCTCATATTACCATATTTTTGTTGGTCTTCTTGGTCTCATTTATAATATTATAATTTGTAACGTCAAAAATGCGGGGGTTGAAACCCTTTTGAATTTTATCGGTCACTAGCCAACACTAACTTTATTTAATAATAAGAAACACAAAAAGTAAACATTAGCCCCTGTAATCTGTTATTTATGATACAGTGTTGGCCATGGGTTTAAAATGTTTGTTCATTGCATTTATCAAGTTTTATTTGAAACTATAGTTATAAAAAAAATTTTATCTATGTGGATGTTTTTTAATTTTATGTAAAATCTATTGACATACATAGTCAAAGTTTTTATTCCCAGGAAATTGTTTCAATTATTATTATATAATAATATATAATATATTATATTATTATTATAGAAACCCAAATGGTTAGTGCTAATTTGGGCACCACAAGAAACTAGCTATTTAGAGGATTGGAAACAGTGATTTTCTATGACATACATAACATAGACATTTAGACTATTTTATTTCTAACATACTAATTAGTTTTCCACTAAGGATTCTAAAAACTGTTCTGAATTTATTGTAAAATTTTCTTTAGAGCTGCTTGCCCACTTAAAACTAATTACGTTCAAAAGTTTCTATGTGAAGCAATAAAAATTTCAATGTTTTAAATTTAATAAATTGCAAATGGAACTTCCAGATCTATATACAAGGATCTAGGCGACAATAAATCTACTTTCAAACATTTTATGATTTTTCTAATAAATATTTTTATTGTTGTATTACAGTATGATTGGTCTTGATTGTGAATTGCGTGTCAAAGATGCTATTCTTGAGAAATGCGAGGGTGTTGAAGTTTTTCATCTTTCTGTTGATAGTAGCAGTCAAGAAGGATGTGTTTATGTTAAATGTGCCTCTCCTGCTGAAGCAGGAAAAGCTTATAGAAAGTTACATGGATTTTGGTATGATGGTATGTAATATATTCTATTATTTTATCGTTAATTGATTATTGTAATCATATAGTTTTTATTAACATTGATACATTTTGATTGTTTTAGGAAAATTGGTAACTGTTAAATTTTTACGTTTGGAGCGTTATCATCAAAGATTTCCAGATGCTGTTAATACAACAATACCTCTAATGCCATCTAATAATGAAAAACGTTCGTTGCAATAAATTATATTGTTATATTATATTTTACAACAATATTATGTCACTAATAAGGTTGTTTAATTTCAATTTAAACACCTACTATTAAATGATTATTAATATAGTATGTATAATAATATGTTTTTACTTTTTACTATTATTATTGTCTAAAGGAACAAAACCTTGAAACTTACTGTAAAGTAATATTGTTTTTTTTTTTTTTCACTTTATTTGTATTTCTTTTTTATTATTATTTTATTCTTATGCTTCTGGAATGAAGCAAGTTATTAAAGATATTTTTGTAACTATATTGATAAACACTAAACTAATAGGTTGAATTTTAAAATAATATTTCCAAGTAATATATTAGTACTAAGTATTAATATATTGTTCACTATTCAATTGTTATATTATATTATAACTCAATTTAATTGGTTAATTATGTCTGAAATATAACTAGTAAATATTTGAAATAAAACACTAAAAAGTTATAGTTAACATGAAATATTAGTTTAATTATTTTTTTGTTGAATATAATCCATAAATTATGTACATGTATATATATATATATAAGACTAAATAAAACATAAATTTGTAAAATTGTATTAAACTAACAAACATTGACCTGAAACAATAAAAATTTTAACCAATAATTTTCGTAAATGTATGATTTGCAATTTTTTTTGTATTCATCTTACCATTGAAAAATTCAGGGCTGCCACATATCTGGAAAGTCAAGGAATTTATTAAAAATATGTACTTGGATTACTGGTCAATAATACTCAGATACATTATAATAGTATTATTTATTTTGTTAAATTTTTTCAATTCTATATTTTATTGTTGATTATTCTAGATAATTAGGATTATTAATTTTAGTAAGAACAATTTTTGTAAGTTATATACTTGAAGAGTCTGAGCGTAGTGAGAAATGTATTGGTTTTACAATGATGTTTTTTATATATTTTTTCATGTATGTATACAGTTTTTCAGGTAAAAAAACATAAAGTAAGAGTTTTCTGATATAGAGGTTTTTGATAGAAAATTTGTTCTAGTTGGTATTTTATAAAGGTCATTTTTTGTTTTTCTGAGTAGTTTGGCAAAGTGTAAAGAGAAACTACCTTTTATAAGGGAAATATCAAGTAAAGTTGTTATAAATAGTCATGGTTACCGATTATATATCCAGATATATAATAATTTTATCTACCAAAAAATATTCTTTCCCTTATGTTATTCAACCATAAGGTTGGTTTTGCTATTTTCCATATTCTCTCCACTCGTCTGGATTACCAGCTATTAATTCTTTGTAATTTGTTACTTCCGCATCAAAAATCATCTATTTGATATATGATGTTCTTGGTTGTCTTTAGTCTCTTTTGTCAATTATTTTTCTTTCTATTATGATATGTAGAAGTTCTTCTATGTGTCGCAGGACATGTCTAGTTGTATTCCATCTTCTATTTTTAATCATACTGAGTATCTTTCTGGTTTCATTCACATCGCTTATTATACTGTCGTTTATACTGGTTTACTAGGAATTTAATGTAGTGGTGTCCTACATCACAGTTGATATTTGGATTATATCCTATCTGCAGTAATCATCAAACCCTTCGATTTCCATTAATTTGCTACAGAGATCACCAATGGTCAGTAATAGTGGTTACTACTGTCCTCCGCTACCTCATTTTAATTGCGTTTTACGATAAATAGGAGTTATTATGGTCCTATTCACCTAATCTCAAACCACAGAGATTAAAAAAAAATTATAAACTGGAAAATTAAAATTACAGGAACTTGAAATTTACAACAAATACTTACTATCCCAATATCCTATCCAACGAGTGATGTGATTCCACCCCCTAACGACTGATTTTTTTTATAAGCTAATAATAACATGTTTGTAGTTTGTAGTACCTACCTAGCTAATAAATAAAAGAAAATAGGGAGTGGATGCACTTTGTACGTCTGTTAGGATACTGATGGGTGGATATAATATTGAATTTGAAAGCAATGAAATATATATATATTATATATAAATAGTTAATTTGCACATTTTTAGACACATCATATTCCGTACTACGAAAAAATAACTACACCACACGATTCTAAAGAGTATTATTTGGGCAATTTATTATACTTTCTTTGTACGATTTGGTGTTTGTGATCATTAGTGTAGTAAAATCTATCAAAAGTATACGAGGAGCCACGCGTGTACCTACAATGTACATGTCGACTATCTATTTTATAAACACGAAAAAATTTATATTTTTCACTCAAATAGACGATTCTAATTCCATCAGAACGTCGCAATGAGTAGGTACATATATATTTAATTTTTGAAAAATATTCGAATTTTCCATAACATTTACGAGGGATGATCGAAGTACTTTTTAAAAATTGTTTTTAATTAATTAGATATTTATCATTTATGTTTAAAATATTAAAAACTTTAAATGGTTTTAATTATAATATAAAATTTGAAAATGAAAAATATGGCACGATCAGGCCCTCGAGTAAGTAATGAAAAATCATTTTCAAAATTGTTATCGGAGTACGAATCGTGCCCCGGACTGTTGGAATTAGAATGAGTAGAGATTTTGACCAAAAAATGGTGGTGTGGAGGTCCCTTAACGCGGTTATCTAAAATGTCGAAAAATGACCTCTTAAAAGAATCATCCAAACCAAATTTTAAAATGGATAATTAGTACACATAACGTAACGACTGGATCAAGTTTTCTGGTCGAAAAATTGTTTCCAGAAAATTAAAAAATAATAATAAATACTTAAATAAATGTTATTGGTTATTAAAAAAACTACCAACTCCCTTGTTCCGTCCAGAATCTAAAAGATTAAAAAAAAAAAATTCGGACACTAGACCGCAAAACAATGTGTGACAGAGAATGCATTTAATTTTAATCAGGAAATTTTAAATTTCATTTTTTTGCGGCAACCCTGGAAAATTGACTTTATTAAAATAATACCAGATCTTATAATAAAATAAATGGTAATACCCATGTTCGTGAATAATACAGTTCTCTAACTAAAATTTCTAGTTTATTTACAACAAAATAAAGACTTATATAATAGAAGGTTATTATTATTATTTTTTTTTTAATCATGAAATAGATATTAAATTATTAAAGGGTCCCTATACTATCTCTGCTATACTAGTATCTATTTATTTTTAAATTCGGTAGCTTAGAAATTAGAATGAACCTATTCTAAATCCAATTTTTTTTCAGTTGTGGTCAATACCTACATACACAAGTACCTTTAAGTATAAATACCTACTAATATAAGTAGGTATATGTTATGACCAAAGGCCGGTGACATTGAAAGTCTGAGATATTATACCATTTTGGGTAATTAAGTAGGTAATTTGCAAAGTGTTCTGTAGCGACGTTTGGAAAAATTCGAAATATTATACGATTATTTTAATATTATTATTACGACTACAAATATATAGTAAGTTGCATATGGTAGTTACGTTTAAAAATATAAAAATAAAAATAAAACCTTGATTTTAATTATCTTTATGGCAAAATTCTGTAAACAGTCATACAAATTCCATACCAAAAACCTGTACAAAAAAAAAAAAATTGAAATTCGCAAACGGGGGCAGGGGGATCTGGTGTGACGTCACCCCACAAGCGCTTTTAATCTTCGAGATTAAAGTAATGCCATAAATATTGTAAAAATTGTCATACAAATTCCATACTTACTAAATATGTGTGTGCAAAAAAAAATAATAAACATTTCAAATGAGAAGGCTGTTGTGACGTCACACTAGCCTCCTAAGTATTTTTTAGTTTTTCGGGTGAAAATAATAGCCAAAAAAAAATTGTAAATTTCCAAAATTGGGGGCTGGCGTGACGTATGCGATTGGATCATTACACCACTGCAGTGTAGCTGATTACCTCGGTGAAAGCTTTCACCACCAAGTGACCGTATTTCCGGGATCGATCGATCCAAATTACTCGCCCCCTACTAAGTATAGACTCCGATTATAATCACGAGGAGTTAAGAGAACGCCACACCCAAAAAAATTGTTCGCAAAAACATAGTTTCGTACTTCGAGTACCTATTATAATTAGGGAACGGATATATTATAATATATATAGGTAGGTACACAAAAAACCCTCAAAATATGCATTTAAAAATACTATAATACGCTACAAAATATGCGTTTAAAATTTACAAATATGCAAAAAAGACTTAAAAAGTTGAAAATATACAAAACATGTAAAATAAAATTGGTGTTATTTTAACAACAAATTATATAAATCGCGCACATTTCTCTTGTCGGATAAATTATAACGCGTTATTATACCCTTGAAAGTTATTACTTGTAATTTTAAAATATTTAGTACCCATTCAAAAATAATATATTTAATAAGTGAAACAAATCGTGCACATTTCTTATCAGATTTCAAATGGCTTATTCTAATAAATACCTATTTGCATTTACATATAAATCCGTTCCCTAATTATAATATACCTAATACTTATCGGCTAGAATAATCGCAGATAAATATTTGTATAACAATAAAAAGCAGACAACATTTACTAAATTTTGATTGACTGGTCCATTTTTGTTTGATGTTAATATTGTATTTTTCCTAAGCAATTGAAATTGTAAAGTTTTGATTTTTTCAATGATCAAAGGTATAATATACCAAAATACTTACGAAAAAAAATCCTGTGTCAAAAAGTTATCTTCTTTTATTTGGTGCCAATATTAATGATATACGCAATCATTAATACTGCCATAAGACTTGAAAAACGAAGGTAAGTACAACACGGTATTTTTTAACAAAAATCGTGATTACACAACAATATTATTAGATTTTCATTTTTCTTAAAATGTCATAAAAATTGCCTATACAAAACCCCTTAAAAACCGGGTATCAGTCCTCGGGTGCCCTGCAATCCTCCCGTCAACCAAGTAATTAACGGACGATCCAGCTGATTTCCGGCAGGGTTTGCTTTCCCTGGGGCTATAATAATTATATAAACATAATACGATAGAATCAGAAACAATATATTTCCAGAAGGATATAATCAAAAATATCGACTGTTTATAAAATACATATAGATAATATTACGTAGAATACTATTTATTATTGGCATATTGAAAGGTGAAAGTATAGAAATTATATATGATGAAAAATATATGTTGCATTTCTTGGTTTCGCTGATAATTTTGAAATAAGTCTTGATTTTAATGATAATGATAAGAATAAAAAAGTAAATAATTAGGTACGTTAATTTAAAATAGACGAATTTTCGGAAGTACCTATATATATATACTGTCGTGAAATATATAGGTAATAATAATATATTATAACATCTATAAGTATTTATCATACGCGTATACAGTGCCGAATTTAGGGCGATGAGGGCGCAACGAGGCACTTGGCCCGGGGTGCCGTTTTATACGGTGGACCATATAGAACGTGAAAATATTTACGCTTTTCGTCCCCCTTTTGGAAGCGGTCGTCCCCCGTTTTCTGATTTATGAAAATCATCAATGAATTGCCTTTTTTTTCTATTCATTTACTATTTCGGAACAGATTTTTTTCGTTCGTTTATTAAAATTACAAACAATTAAAAAGGACGCGGCAATTATTTTCGTCCCGCGCGGGCAACAAATTCTCCAGCCCCGGCACCGTGTGTGTACTTCTATATTATATATATTTAATAGTGAAAAATGGATATATAAGTATAGGCAAATTAAAAATCACGGTCGGAGGTCGGATATTCCGCAGACTATAATATATAGTACCTAATAATAATATGATGATGATGATGATAATAATATTGTAATAGGTACGTGCAGCACTGTGGATGGAATCGATCGCAGCAAATTTTATAAATCGTTGTGGACTCGTATATACGGACTCGACGACTTACGCGTATTGCGCTGTAAGTCAAAATTGTCGCGTGTAAAAATGCACCCATTGTCCATTTATACGTATATACTTTTTCTCTGTATACATATTATTTGTCGTTTTTGTATTTCTAACAATCGTATTATTATATTAGCTGGAACGTATACGTATACATTATATAATACATATAATATGATGGGTACCTGCACAGGGACAAGGGTGAGGTCTAAATAATTGACCCCGTTCCCAACCGAAGGATTTATCATCACCCATAATAGGTACTATCATTGATTAAGTCATTGATATCAGTAATATACAATCAATGGTACTGTTTATTTATTATATATATATATATAGTCTATATATTATATATGTGTATGTTCACCAACACTATATATTAATACATATATATATATATATAGTGTATACGCGAAAATCATACGTGGCGCCCAAACTATATTTTTATGGTGTAGCACAATTATTAAAAATCCAAAACTAGCACTCACCTCCGGGGCTTGAAAACGTTATATTTATAACGTTATATAACGAAAAAATCAATAGCGTTTTCAAACCCTTGTATTATTAGTCAGGTATAGGTAGGGATTCGGAAAAAAAAAAAAATTCGAGTCGCTACCGCAGTGCCCGCGAGGTTTTACTTTTAAATAGAACAAAATAAAAAATATTTCCCAAGAGGTTTATATTTTATATATTCCAGTTTTTGTGTGTGTACCCTATACCTACATTTTGATAGTGAAATTTACGAGCGTGAACGAGAGATGTACGTACATTTTATTATTCGGTAAAAGTAAAGTAATTATTGCCAATTTATTATTCGGGTGCAGGTAGTGTGTGTGTCGAAGTTGCGCCGCGAGTACAATATAAGGTATACCCATATATATATTATAGTACCTATCTACTTATAACTCTTTATCTCGTCCGAATGTATCCCCTAAAGTAACATACCTATATAGAATTTTTTTCCTAAGTATTTAGTTTTTGGGGATTTAAAAAAGAAATTCGAAATGCTTCGGCCATCCCTGCGGGGTTATATTTTTTTAATAGAACAAAAGAAAAAAAAAATAATTTTTTTTCCCCTGTTTTTGTGTGTACCCTATACATTTTGATAATGAAATTTACGCGCGAACCCTGTGTGAGAGATGTCTGTTCATTTCATTCGGCAAAAGTAAAGTAATTATTGGTCATTTATCCTTTAGTGCTGCATGTATCCGAAGCGTGTGTGTTACCTATATCGAAGGTGCGCAACGAGTATAGGTATATACAATATATACCAACCTATACCTATAACTATTTGTATTCCGTCCGAACGTATCCCCCAAGTTAACATATTATGGATTTTTTTCTAGCTTTTTGGGGAATTCGAAAAAAAAATCTAATCGCATAATCGCATCTACGGCCCCCCGCGTGAGTTTACTTTTGAAATGGAACAAAAATAAAAAAAAATTTTTTTTCCCATTTTATGTGTGTACCCTATAAATTTTTATGGTGAAATTTACGCTCGAACCCTGTGCGAGAGATGTCTGTCCGTTTTATTCGGTAAAAGTAAATAATGTGTGTATGTCAAAGTCGCGCCACGAGTACAATAGGTACACCTAGGTAGTATAGGTACCTCCTACCTATAACTTTTTATCCCATACGAACGTATCCCTTTTATAATGATAAGATGTTATTCGATTTTATTTACATTAATTATACTTTATTATCATTATTATTTAATTTTTGTTATTTTCTATAACTATTTTACTTATTTATTATTTTAGTATTTTATTTATAGTTTGAATATTTAAATTTATTTTGAAAGAATTAATTAATTTTTAAAAATAAAATTGTTAGGACTTTTTGTGTCAGATTTAATTATTATTTTTAACTCTTTAGAGTTTATATTTTAATTAATATGTCATTGTGTTATAAGTATTTAAATAAAAATTTTTGCTTAACTATATTGAATTAGTTGTATTATATTTAATTGTGTAATATTTATATTAATATTAAAATTTTTTAATTTACATTGATTTTATTTGTTACCTATTGGTATATTCTAAGTTTAAATTATTTTTTAGGATTAGCTTGAAATTTCTATACCTATAATGAATTTTAAATTTAATAATTATCTGTAGACTATTAAAATGCGATAATTGCTTGTGAATAATGAAATAATTTATTGTTAACTAATTACGTGTATAAAAAAAGGTATTCCCCGTTATTCATTTATAATGTAGACGCATTGTGTGTAAATTGAATTGCGCTATGTGTACCTAGCTGTTACCAGCTATCCTTTCTTTTTTCCTTTTTTTTCATTCATTTAACTCCCTCAAGAAAATCGGTTTTTAATGTACCAAATAATAAACATTTTATTTTTTCCCCAAAATACGTATTTTAATTTCCGGCGTTTGTGTGTAGACTAATAAATTTTGAACATAAGTGTATACGAATAAAAAAAAAATATATTGTTAATTTAGTTAGTACCTAATGAAAAAGAAAACCTAATCTCAGTAATTTTTTTTGGTAATGCAGTGCGTGTATAAATCGTATTTTTGCCGTATGAACTATTATTGTCTCCTGTTCAATATTGCTAACCCTCTAAAGTCTAAATAAATAATTCACAATATTGAATATTGAATGTTAATTAAGAAAGAGTAATTTAGGTTTAATTATTCATTTTATTATATACCTATTAAATATGTGCCAACAGTTGTGGTTAAACATAATAATATAAAAATACTTCTTCTTCTCCTTCAACTTCTTCTCCGACTGTTTGGGGTCGGCCACCCTGGTCCTACACTTCCACTTAACTCTATCTCCCGCATCTTCTCCATTTACCCCCACCTTCCTCATATCACTCGCCATCACATCCCCACATCTATTTTTCGGTCTTCCTCTCCCTCTCTTTCCATCAACATACATTTCCTTTACTAATCTTACCATCTCAATCTCTTCCCTCCTTAATACGTGCCCAGCTCCTCAATCTATTCTCCCTCATTTTATCAACTGTTGAAGCTATTCCAATACTACCTCTTATAATTATACTCATCCCTATTATTTTATCTTCTCCCGTTCACTCGTCCACCTTAACATTCTTATCTCTGCTACACTCATTATCTGTTCTATCTTCCTATCTACTGCCCAACACTATGTTCCGTATATCATTGCAGCTCTCGTCACTGTCATACAATATTTACCTTTTTAACTAATATAGGGATTCTTTTGTCACATAAATTAATTTGACGCATTTCTCCGCTTCATCAATCCACATTTAATCCTGTGTTTCGAAACACCCATATTTCTGTACAAAGGACCTTAAATACTTAAACCTCTCAATCACTCCCACTACATCCCCTTTCAACTTTATTTATTGCTTTTTCCTATTCCCTCTGCGTTCCCTTTTATCAAAGTCATACTCTATATTATATTCAGTTTTACCCCTAC
>JAIPRL010001521.1:0-46189 GCA_025469235.1 Pemphigus obesinymphae | reverse complement strand
AAATACTTAAACCTCTCAATCACTCCCACTACATCCCCTTTCAACTTTATTTATTGCTTTTTCCTATTCCCTCTGCGTTCCCTTTTATCAAAGTCATACTCTATATTATATTCAGTTTTACCCCTACATTTACTGTCAAGAGCTTCCCTTTACTATTCAAGCTTATACCGTTCACTTCCTCAGGACTCTCTTCGATCAACACTATATTACCTGCAAACAACATGCACCATGGTAGGTACCTCACCCCGTATACACTTTGTCCATTACCAGAAAAAAAAAGCAAGGACTCAAAGCCGAATCCTGATGCATTCCCATTCGGACCCTTAAATCCCCAGTTCTCCATACAGACTTTTCACTTTGTGGTAATCCTTTCTTCATTAATGCCTACTTTAAGATCTCCCTAGGAACCCTATCATAAGCCTTCTTATTAACTAATATAATAATATTAATTCATTAATATATATTTTATGTCTATGTTGAGAACTAATATCATCTAAGTTTAATATATATGTTTTATTATTGAAAATTTCTCCAGATACAATTTACCACTTTTACTATATTTTAAGTAAATTGTAGTAAAATTTCCGATGATAAAAATGTCGAAAGACAGTCCGGGCCGGATAAAAAGGAATGGCGGGCCGGATGTGGCCCGCGAGCCACCAGCTGTCCATCCCTGTTATAGATATTGATAATTTTCGTTTTCCAATTATGAATAAGTATCAAAAATATATTGAAACATCCATCACAAATTAAATTAAAGGCACGCAGAATATTTTCTGAAATACAAACATTTAAACAAACAAAATGCATTTTACACATAAGTTATAAATTATGTAATTTTATGTAAACAAAGGTTAACATAAACTTATTAAAAATTAATTTAATTTATATTTATTTTTAAATTAAGTTTTTATACTATTATATATCAAATATTAAAATAAATTAAGATCTGCTTGTTTTGTTTAAAGCTAAACTTTATCATAAGTTAAAAATTAACATTATAAGCTATATGATATGTAGGTAGTTTAAGAACAAATATATATAATATATTATATTATTTATGTTAACTATTATTTTTTACAATACTATTTAAAATTTAATAAAACTATAATGTTTACATGTGATTGTATTATTATCTTGTTTTTTTTTTAAATTATTATCAATTTTTAAATAAACCTAATACCTAATCTCGTATATAATGATTTTTTTTATGAATTTTACTATTTTACTCTACTAATTGATTATATTATTTTGTTTTTATTTCAATATTTTACAAAACATTTTTGTATTTGGTGTCATAGTTTTAATGTGGTTTTGATTTTAGTAGGTGTCTGATTAATTGTACCTACATAGTAAAAAAATGGCACCGACTAATAATTATTGTATTTTTATTTTTAATAAATTTAAGATTATTTATATATTTGTTTAATGTTTATATTTATAAATATAATTATTATTTAAATACCTATAAACTTTATATGTTTGTACTTAATTATGTATATTATTTATATTCATAATTAATTTCACATTAATCTGGATACTATTAACTTTGCTCTGAAATCTAAATTAAAATATGTATAATAATATTTTTCAAAATTATATTATATGAAATATTAATAAAAATCATAATATGTTATATTATAAGATAAATTTGTACAGATCACGAAGTATGATTTTAGTTTGTGATGGTACGGTCACAGAGTTACTGCCGGTAAATATTATGAATATTATCACAGTAAATTATAAAAAAAAACAAAAATTGTTTTTAAAAAATATAAAAAAATAACTTCTTATGGTAACTTAATTTTATAAAAAAAAAAAAAAATACTCGTTAAGTGTATCTACCTATGTTAAATTTTTGTAAACGGTAACGCATATTGAGTTACTTATAGTATAAATACATTTTAAAAACCACGAACTCCCTCACTCCACTGAGAATCTAAAATTATAAATAACTTGTTAATTAAAATCTACTTAGAAAAAGAGTATCTTATATAACTATTTACTTTTAAACTCGTTACTACTATCTGACATTGGGTAATAATATATAATTAATGATATGTAGAATTAGGTATTTATTAGATTTAGGTACTTGACATTTTTTTAATACAACAATATAATTTTAACTTTATTTTTTGATAAATTATATAGGTATAGATAGGTGTATATTTGATGTAAATTGCATTTTGAACCAACAAGCTTATTAGGTATCATTTATTACCATTTGAAATGTATAATAGACTAAAATATCTTTCCTCGTTTCACCATAGATTATATTATCTGAACTCTAAAAGTTTTACTGATAATAAATAATAAATTATAAAATAAAACAATTATACACAATTAGTAAAATTGAATATATTATTATTAACCTACACTTCAAAATAATTTAAAAAATATATTTATATAAACTAAAATTTAATATTTTAAAGAGATGAAACGTTAAACTAATCAGTATGTGTATAAAACATATCTCGAAAGATTATAATAATATATTAATATGGTGAACATTTTTTTTATAAATTCTACAAGAAATTTTAATTTTAACAAAATATTATTATTTAAAATTCGGTTTGTATTGTCACTCGTAAAATTAAAAATTTCATGCTCTGATATATTTACCAATATGTACCATATACCTAGTACTGCCTGATTATATTCTCCTCCAACCCATAATTATGGTGAACAAATTAAGGAATAACAACTCAATACTGATAACAATGTTAACCTTCAGTAGGTGGGTCAAAGAATTACCTTCCAAAATTTAAATTAAGTTTTTAAGTTACTTTAGATGATCGTGTAATGGGTTTTCTACCTTCCATTTATTTGTTATTATTAGATTATAATATCCAATTATATTAACTTTATATAGGTACATTTGTTCATTAGACATCAACATTTAGATCGTATATTAGCGCGTTTGGAAAAATGTTTACCTCGCGTGACATGATTATGGCTTAACTTAATTGAACATAATATTTTATAATAACTAATAAGTAGGTATGGAGACGGTTCTTTTTTATAAAAACCTAACGATCGAGATGAATAACGTACCTTATAAATCTCGTATTATTATGAATTACGATATTGTCTATGCCTATACTGTACAGAATCATTCATTTTACAAGTTTTCAACTGGAATCTAAAAACGTGAAAAATAAGAAAATACAGAATATTACATATCTAATATAAAACATTTAAATCACTGTGTAGTTATAATGAGTTATATATAATTGTTACCAAATACTATTTCTCAAGGGCGTAGAGGTAAGGGGGTTGGGATTGGGGGATATCGCGAAACCAAAATATCGTGAAACTAAAATAACATTAGTACCTTTATATTATATAGTAATTATTATAATATAACAATACATGCGTTATACGATATATGTATGTACCATTTACATCGTACATACTATACAGCCCCTAAAATTTCCAAATTTTCGTACTACACACTTAGTCCCGAAATATTCATTAGTAGAAATCAAAAAGGGGATAGGTTAGTGACTAACTCCTTGAAAAAGTAGGTATTATATTATATTATAATTTTTGTGATCTATAAAATATACAGTGTCTCACTGGGTTCTAACATTTGCAATAACTTTTGTTCTTTTTAGTTTTTTTTTTTTTTTATATAACTCTGTGCTACAATTATTATACTTAAGTTGATTTTTATTTTCATTCAGTTTTTTATATCATAAATCGGATTAAATAATATTTGTACTTAACAAAAAAAAAAAATTTTAAAACGATGTGAAGTATTAACATTATAGGTGTTAAAAGGATAACTATGTGAATTTGAATAACACATTTTTAAATATCGTACTACACACTTTAATTTCCGTACTACACAAAGTGTGTCGTACTGCACACAATTTTAGGGGCTGATACTATATATATCGTATGTTACCATATTATGATATAATTAAAATAATACAGTTATATAGGTATAACTATCATGTCCGAATACAATTATTATTTAATAGTTCTTATTATAATATAAAATAAATATTAATAATATAATATTAAATAAATATATTTTTGTCATGTGCTATTTTATTCATTTTATATCATTTTATTGGCGAGCTTTTGGTTTTGCGATATTTTACCGGCGATATTTTGTCGGCGTACCGTGTTTTTTGCTCTTAAACCACCAGGAAACGAGTAATTGTAATTACACAACAATAAAAATGGTATTGACACAAGACTATTTTTAAATTAATTTAACAAATATATTTAAATATATTCAAATTGTTGGATTTTCATATTTTTTTTTTTAAATTTCATAGGTAAACATTTCCTATACAAAACCCCTTAAATACTGGGTGTATGACGTCCTCTTAATCATAATATGATATACCAATATATATATATACCTATAGTTCATACCTACTTATCACTTAATTATAACATAAGTTATAATTTAATATGCCTCTTTTTAATTCTTTTTTTTTTATATACAAATTGATATTGGAGACATTTTCTGTGTAATGTGGAGCAAGGTATACATATGTCTCAAACATTATGTTAATAATTTTCGATGAACTATAATCGTTGAAGAACGGCTTTTAATTACACTAAGGTAAGTTTTTCAACTCAAATATATAATTAAGTTAATAATAGTAGTATAGTCAACTTTAATAGTTTAGTTAATATTAATTTTTATTTGGTATTGGACCTATTATAAAATTTGTAGCAACTGCTCTGTTGTAATTTAAGAGCGAGCTTTAAATTTTAAAACTCTCAAATTTTGAGTTAATTTGGAAAGCCAATTTCAGATTAAAGTAAACAATTAATTAGAAAATTAAAAAATAATTAAATTAAATACTTTAATACTTAAAACTTTAAATGTGTTTTTCTCAAATTTATGTTTTTCAAGGCAGCCGATCTGCAACTATAGTGTCTTCAATTTTCAACCGATCAACTTTTTTCGATTGAATAAAATTAAACTATTTATTATGACCAATATTTGTTCATAAAAAAAACATTTTCCTTCAAATTGACGACATTTGTGTAAAATTAATATTTTTGAAAAATCCTTCGTACTTCATTAGATTTTGGCATCTTTTAAAATCTTTTTAGTTTTTTGTTCTACATTGAAAATTGCAACCTACAGCTAGGTTGTCATCCGTGGAAATTCAAGCCATAAAAAATATTACTCGTGATTCGTGAATAGCACTCGTTTTTAAATAGGTATTACAATCATAATAAATACTAAAATCTAAAAAGTAAAACTTTTACACTTTTCTAATCTATCTTTTAATTCCAAGTACCAGTATCACCCACCTACCTATAATAAATGATGTGTAGCAACTGCTGCATTTGGCGTATATTTTGGGCACCACTGTACGTCACTATCGAGAAAATGAACATGACTGCCGTATGTCATTATTTATTCAACGAGAATATTTATAGAAATATAGGTTTGGTGGCGATAATAAGAATTTAAAATAATATATTATACAGAGCTATTAGAAGTTCCCTATCGAAAATGACAGATCGTCCAGTCCATTTTACAGTTTATCTAAAAATAAACAAAAATAACGATAATCTAATTCGATTTTAAACATTTTTATACATATTTTCATTGTTTATTTAAACATCTATAATTTGTGATTAAAAAACGTCAAAATTCCAAATTCTCAAATTTAAAAAAATTATTTTAACTAAAATAATTTTGTGTTTGTTCATAATAAATATTCTCGTTTATCATATATTCTGTTTAAATTTACAATAATTAGAAGATAAGTTGAACTTAGAATGTTAGAACGTGTTTTAATGCCGTTAAAACGCACGTATAGTATCCTCTTAAGTCTTCATTCACTTGTTAAACTTGTTATACTCATTCCTCTTAAATAAAGACCCTGCTCCTTAAGTTTAAAATCGAATTAAATTATCGTTATTTTTGTTTATTTTTAAATAAAATGTATAACGGACGATCTCTGTCATATTTGATAGCGAATTTCTGATAGCTCTGTATAACATTTTATTTTAAATTATAATTATGGCCACCAAACATATATTTCTATAAATATCGTCGGATTGATAGGAAACTCAAATTCGCTGAACACAGTACGCACTCCAATATTTAACTGTAGGTTTTTATTATTATTATTATTATTATTATGTCGTTATGGCTTCGACGTCAATAATCATTAGCCTAATCTTACAAAATGTGTACAATTACATTATATTTTTATATGGTACCTAATACAATAAGATAATACAAGAGAGAAAAAAATATATATATTTAGTATCTACATAATAAAAGCTAAAAAAACGAGATTAAATTAGGTCAAACATTTGGATGGCTTTCAGATAGGAAAGGTTGTCTGTATTGTGGCGACAGCGAGCTTCCTCTCAGGAATTCGGCATCTTGTAGGTAGATTTTTGTACGTGGTCACAGATAGGAGAAGGGTCTTTATTTAAGAGGAATGAGTATATGTTTAACAAGTGAATGAATGCTATACATGCGTTTTAACGGCCGCGGCATTAAAACACGTTCTAACATTCTAAGTTCAACTTCTCTTCTAATTATTCTAAATTTAAAATTTAAACAGAATGTAATAAATGAGAATATTTACTACGAACAAACGAGTTTTTTAGTTAAAATAATTTTTTTAAATTTGAAAATTTGGAATTTTAACGTTTTTTTTTTAATCACAAATTGTAGATGTTTAAATAAACGTATCGAACAAAACTCTATGCTCGGTCATAGTTTAAGTCCTCATCAACAATTAAGTGTAATTATTTCTCCTTTATTATAAAACTGTGATCAGAAAGCCACAAGTAGTTTTTGAATAATAATGAAAAATTTACAGATATGATGCTACTTTTAGATTACTTTTAAAATGTATTATAATGTTTTTTAATTGTTAAATTTTCATTATTTAAAAAACTTCTCAAAAGCTATAGAACCTCTTAAAAATAGTTGTTATAATGTCCTCTTAAATGCTTTTTTTTATTTGAATACTATTTTGAATATCTTTTAAAAAAAAAATTTGAATATATATATATTCGGAATACTTTTACTAGACGTGTATTTCTATTCGTCTAAAAATATTTTTTTTACTACTCAACATGAATATATTATTTATAGTATTGCTATCTAGACATCTAGCGCCCATATCTGGCCAAGGATTTACTATATCTTGAGCGAGTTCAAAATGCATTTTTAGCACTTGCATCGTACAATCTTAAGTTCCCTGTTCCCAGTCACGAATATTCCCACTTAGGCGAATTCCTGAATGTAGGTAGGTAACTACTTACTTTGGAATCTCGTCACATTAATTTTGATCTCAACTTTATAAAATTCCTCTTACAGGATTTTAACGCTCCTGCTTTCCTTTCTTGTATCCTCCCTTGAGCCCCTTCCCATAATACTCACAGTCAAGTTGCTTTTTCCATCTCTATACATGTTACCTCCTGTTGCCACTTCCACTACTTTAACAGACTTCACATACATTATTTTATCAAAAAATACTTTTGCGAGAAAAATGTTTTTCAGGCTGCAGCAGTAGTTAAAGGCATTCACAAATCAAAATTTAAAAAAATTTAAAATTTTGAGACAACCAAAAGTTTTATTTTTTTAAGTAAGTAAGGTACTAGGTATATTTTGGCATAATAAATTATTATTTTTTTAAATTAATAAAATTTATAAAATAAAATTATTGTTGATGGGATATTTTGAACACTGGATAACAGTGATATTTTAAAGGGAAATCCTTATATATATATATGGATAATATATTATATATTATAGTACGATTATCTTATTACTTGAAATAACATTGATATAACTTTTCATGAATGGGACCTCGGGGAAATAGGTATAATGTTTTTTTACCGTGTTAAACTACAATAATGAAAAAAAAAAACTACAACACAATATAAACTTGACGAGGACGAAATATCATTCGTTTCTCTATTATATATTCCATCACGATCATTTATATATAGTTTGCGTTATTAGGTAACTGTTTGTAAATTGTACGTACATACCGGACACATAAACCACATTAGATATACCTACGACGTTTTCATTCTGATATTCTTCTTTTTGTTGAATGATATGTGGTATAGGTGCAATATACATATTTTATATATTGAATAAATCCATTAGTCGAATACGATCGTTTTATTCGTTTTATAAACGAATGCACGTAATGAAAAATATCGATTAATATCGATTTAATGGTCATAAAACGAATTAAAATGTACAGCAGTGAAGAATTTAGATTTTATAACTCGTATATTTTTTTTAATAGCTTATAGTAGTATTTTTGGACCGAGAACGCGAATAATATAATATTATATACCTATACTTGCATATAATAATTTGTCTATTTCCTGCAGCAGTGGCGTAAACAGAAGTTTTATAAAAGCATCCGATGGAGAGGGGAGATTCTTAATAAAAATAATTCAAAAGTTTAAAATAACTAAAAATAACAAATGCAAACAAAAAAATATTAACCGTGAATTTAATGCATTAGTTGAGTTGCGTAGTGTTTCTAAGGGTATAATAAATATAGGGAACGGAGATTTCTATATAAATGCATATATTTATTTGAATAATCTATTTGAAATCTGATAAGAAATGTGCACGATTTATTGCATTCTTATTAAAATAACACCAATTTAATTTTGCATATTTAACGCATATTTGTCACTTTTTAGTGCATATTTTTATTTTTGTTTTAACGCATATTTTAAGAACGATTTCCAGCTATAGAAATATGTAAAATTATTGTTTTTGAATACTAAATATTTTAAAATCACAATAGTAACAACTTTCCTGTGTATAATAAAGTAGACTTTATCCGACAAGAAATGTGTACGATTTATATAATTTTTATTAAAATAACATTAATTTTATTTTGCATATTTTTTTAACTTTTTAAACTTTTTTTGCATATTTAATGCATATTTGTAAATTTTAAATGCATATTTTGTTGCATATTATAGTATTTTTAAATGCATATTTTGAGGATATTTTGTGCATATAAATCCGTTCCCTACTCATAATATATACGTATATTTAGTATATTACATTGTTACTTATATATGTATGTATAGTATACATTAAATTTTAGCTAATATCTAAGTATAAAATTATTAATATACGGGTTTCAGCAGGTTTTCAAATATTTAATGACTATAATGTATTTTAATCTAATTATAATGGTACCTACATCAACTACCAAATTGTATGTCTACATAGCCACATATATATGTCATACCTAGACAACTATTCGATTTTAAGCATTACAACAATGATTCACTGATATGACCGTCTTCGAAGAAAAGTGTCTGAAACACCACAAGACTATATACATTGTAATTTGTAGTTGTTTTTTCGATGAATTGTATAATAAAAATCTACGTGATAGGTATATTATGATAGAAAATACGACATTAAATTCGAAACTGGCCAATTTTAGGAAGTGCATATATTAATGATTAAAATCGATTTTATTATATTATGTGTAGGTAATGGCGCGCATGAGCTATAGCCTATAGGTAATAGTTATACGGAAATAAATGTCAAATTCTATCAAATGAGTCATTTACCCCTTTCATATATTAAAATACATATAAAAATCATTGTCCTATAACTATAAGGCTGTAGAGTACAGATAATATAACTAGCTAAAACTGAATAATCTTATCATAAAATACATTATAAATATGAAATAAATCATTTAAAGTTATTTTATTTTGAAACGCTAAAAATGTATTACTTATGTATAATAAGTAATATTGTTTTGAAGATATTTTTCGTGACATTTTTAATATAGATATAATAGTGTATAGTTATTAGTTAGTACTTATGATATTTATAATAATAATTACATACTTAATTATAAAATACTTACATTTAATCGTTACATACAACAAATGGCGTATAGGGGGGTACCATGACCGGAGCCCTCCAATGGACCGTATTTTTGTATTTTAGATTGTAAGCTTAAGAGGATGCATGCTTTAAAACTAAAAACTATTTTGCGAGAAAAAATTGTTCTCTGGCTGTAGTTGTAATTAAGAACCAAATCTTGACACAATATTGTAGATTAGATACTTAATAGTCTTAAAATGTGTTTTTTGTTGTATGTACATTATGTGCATACATTTTATGTACTTTGTATATACACGTTTTCGAGTAGAAGTCGATTATACATTTTCAGATAAAGAGCTTCTTTTTATAAAAAAAATTCGTCCTAGCGGGTACTTTAAAGAGGTCTTTTTTTGATTTTGACAGTAGTTTTCTTAGCGTAAAGGATAACTTTCACAAATGACCAAGTGGGGTCCCATTGATCACTTAATTTTTAATAGGAATTGACGAATGACGTTTTTTTTTTTTTTTTAAATTAAAATTTTAAAAAAGGCGCTACAATTATTTCAATTATTTTTGCCCCGGGCGATAAATTCCCTAGATCCGGCACTGACTGTAGGTACTTATACTATACTTTTATATACTTACACTTAGAAATGGAGTATAAGTTTTCGGATAGATATTGTAGATTTTCTTTAAATTGTTACCTACATACTATAGTTAGTAGTTTATAGAGGTAATTTTTCTATTTTTCACAAATAGTTTTCTTAAGCCTAAAGGATAACTACAAAAAATAACGGAATATTGTTATACACATAATTCGGATTATCGGAAAATAATACTATACCGAACTTCACG
The DNA here is from genome assembly GCA_025469235.1 of Pemphigus obesinymphae. Lineage (NCBI taxonomy): Eukaryota > Metazoa > Arthropoda > Insecta > Hemiptera > Aphididae > Pemphigus > Pemphigus obesinymphae. The sequence continues at coordinate 35,499 of JAIPRL010001521.1, read as the reverse complement.
ATTAATAATCGTTTTTCAAATACAATATTTTATCTTTGCTTTCAAATCTAAAATATTTAATAAGTACCTACCGATGGGACGATGGATCAACCTTTGTATACATTGTTGCTTGAATAATATTACAATTAAAAACGTGTTTAATTTAGGGATGGATTGACCTTTTTCTAGCTCATTAAATAGGGGTCCCTAATAAATAACTGGGTCCTCCCTTTTACAAATACTGGCTGCGTCACTACTACGTATATACAAAGACACGCGTCTGTACGTACTATGAACTACCTACCTAATTACTAATAATGTGTATATACCTATACGAAAAACGTGGCTGACGCTAACTAATGTTATCATATGACTCACGAAATACATTAGAGTTATAAATAATTAATAATTCATATAAAAAATTACGCAATACATAAAGTTAACCTTATTATCCATAAGTATATTAAATATTTATGTTCTATATTGCTGTGTAATAAAAAAAAAAAAAAAAAAATTGTATTTAGACGAAAAATTAATTTTTATTATAAAAAAAATTACAAATTTACCAATAACAATGAACGTCATAATTATGTAAGTGAGACAACTGAGACATTACCTAAATATACATTTAAAAAGAATTACTTAAATATGCAGAATATAAAAATTACCAGTACATAATACTTGAAATTAATTAAATATTGATAAAATAATGTTTTCCTATACACAAAATAAAAATAAATAAGTCGTCCAGATATACAGATATGGTGAAAGTTGATTCCTTCGGTTCTCGCGGACAGGATAGTGAATTGTTATTATTTTAAATTTGATAAGAAAAAATTAATTATTGGATTCAAAAGATAATTTTCAGCGAAGTTTGGTAAGTATAATATTATTAAAAAAGAAAAAAGTAACTAACCATAAGAACTTCATTTTTGTATTTTATTATTTCCTCTTCTTCTTCGGTTTTTCAAAGACCATTGAGACCCATTACCGCAACACACACCTGCTTCCATTTATCCCTATCCTGTGTTAACGTTTCTCCATATCTTATGATCCGCTTTCTACTAAACTCTTTTCAACTTTGTCCATCGTCCTTTGCTTTGATCTGCTAAGTGGTATTTTCCCATTGGGCTCCCATTTTAAAACTTTCTATATACGATTCGTCTATATCGTAGTACTGCTGTCTGCTACTATATCAGGTTCTTTGTAAAGCTGTCGCAGTCCTATGTTACTTCGTATTTCGTATTATATAGGGTGATGTTATTCTTTTTTTGGTCCGTATATTCTTCTTTTAAGAATTGCTTTTTTTCTTCAACTCCTTTGGTTGTCGGCCAACACCACTTGCATACAGAAGGACTTGTTTGATAACTACCTTGTATAATGTGATTTTCGATTTAAGTGATAGGTACTTTTTTTGATTTTAAGCTATTAGCTGGTTCGTAATAGCATCTATTCTTATTTTAATTTCTTTATGGTTATTGTTTTTTTTTGCTACATTTATAAAATATTTCCGTTAAAATAGATAGTTTTCTTTTATACTAACTACTGGAAAAATTGAAAAATGACAAACTAGAACCAATTTTCTAAAAAATTTTAGGTAGGTATAGGTACTCCAAAACTTATGCTCGACTACTTTTACCGAAAAATGTATACAAACATGAAAAATAAATTCTAAAAAAATTAAAGGTGGATTAAACAGTTTGAAGTTCGAAAAATTGAACCAAATTTCAAAAGTTCGAAGTCGAACTTAAAGAGTAAAACTTCGAACCGAATCGAATTTGATTTAAGATCAGTAATAAAGAATTAGTGGGTTAATTTATATGAGAGATTGTATCATTTTTTGAAGGAGTCTGTATTCGAAAGAGTTTGAAGAATTTTGAACGAATTCGTAGGAAGAAAAAATGGAAAGAGTAAGAATTTTAAGAAGTAACCAAATACGAAGCAAAAATTTTTGGGGTAACCAGACAGATTGTTTGCTATAAATGACTTCAAATAAAAAGAAAAAATAACTTCAAATTCTAGAGCTTTTTACCTGAAATAACTCAAGATTCACTTAAATTCTGAAGTTACTACGTTGATGTTTCAAAAAAATTAACGATTATTTTGTACGTGAATTTTCAAAAATCTTGCTACGAACGACACCTCTATTCTCCATTTCGCAAGTTATTGTAGTTTAATTATCACGTTAAAATGTTAAATTATCAGATAATGCGATTTATATTACATAGGATGAGATAGATTACATAGTAAGTATAGCTATGGTAATAAAAAAGAAAATTGTTTTAAAAAAGTTAGGGGTGGGAGTGATGGTTAAGTTATAAGGTTATATGGTACGTTACGTAGTGAGTACAGGTGGAACAATGGCGTGGCAGTTCTATATTATTTGCTTGCGATCCACCGACTGCTTCTCCATTACACAGGTGGACCTATGGCTTTTTATCCTACGAATGTCTTTGAATTGAGTTATTTACAATTAATATATCTATAAGTTATTAATCATTATTAGTTATTTTGACATATAAAAAAAAAACTAGGTATTTAAAAAATATTATTTTATTATTTTTATTATACAAATTTTACATTGTTATACTAGTGAAAGTACTTGCACTTTTTTATTAAATCAAAATATCAATATATAAGTAGATATCTAGGTATTTTTTTTATGGTTTTTCGATTAATTCTAACCTAATTTTCACGTTTATTAGATACACCACGTTCATTCCCGAATCTATTTCAATTTCACTCTCATAAACTGCGGTACTTATAAAAATACAAATAAAAAATAAAAACCTAATATACTAATAAAAAAAAAAAAAAAAATCTAAAACCAAACAGTAGAATATTTTATTATAGTATATAACCAGTAGAAATGTTTATTTATAATGCATAACGATAGTATTGAATTCTGTATAAAATGATGATAAATAGCTTACCCCATTTACATTTCTAAACAATCTGTCATACTTGAACGTAAATATTTTATCTGAAAACTTTTTATAGGCACTTCAAGTTGGTCCAACTTTATCCACTAAAATACAATAAACATGCACACGCTATAGTTCCAAAAAAAAATACATTTGGAACGTCAGTGTATATTAATTATTATTATTATATACATTATACATAATATACCGCAAGTATAGTAATACAGAATACCAATAAATTTATTTTTAAAGGCTGCGCAGTCCTCGAATAAAACAAATGCAACGTTATTTAATTTAATATAAATATTCATTTCTATAACACGCAAAAACTTTTTATAAAACTATTTTTCAAAATGTGTATACTACTACTACTACTACGAGGTAGATACCTACTCATATCTATATATCATATTATATCAAATAAAAATTGTATTTTCATAATTATAATAATGGCATAGTTACAATACCAACCTTGAACCTATATATTATATAACAGTTAAACAGTATAAGCTATAAATTATATCCTTATTCATAGTAATCCTTCATATTATGAATATAATAACTATTATTGTAAACGTAATTTCAACTAGTAGGTATAGATGTAGTGCTGTCACTAACGTGCTATAAGTTATAATGAATACAGAGCACATATCCCAATTCTCTTCATACATATTAATATATTATATATATCCAAACATAAAATAATAATTATCATTATAAAATATAATAAATAATTTTATTGAAATTCTCATATATTATATAACCTATAGGTTCGAGGACGACATTTTTCGAGTCTGAAGCAAATTTCAATTTTTAATTATTAAATTGTTTTATGACAATAAATTATGGATAAACATAAAATCCTTCCCAATCTGTTCCCAGCAATGTTGTCGGTCGATTTCTGTTCCAAAATTGCCTTGCAAAATACAATTTTCAACCTTGTAAATTATTTTTAAATTTGAAATTTTGGTATATCTCGAAAAAGTGAAAGCCAATTTTACCAAAAAATGATATTTTATTGAAATTGAGAATTTCTAAAAAAAAACATAAACAGATTTATTTCCGTTTTTGACTTTTCTGATTTTGATGATAATAGGCAGAACCGTAGCTAATTGGAGATACATATGCTTTAGCCCCGCTATAATATCATATTTATTTTTATATTTATATTTTATATACCTACATAATAGTAATATATATATGATCTTACCTATTTTACCTATATTAATGTATATACTTACTTTTATATAATACCCATATTTTTGATTTTTTTTTTTTTTTAACTAAATTTGTCCGGTACTAATAGTACTTACAATGTATAAAATAATAACACGTATATAACTTAATACTTACTATCAAATATCAATTAACAATACGTATTTGGCCTTATATAGCTATATATGCGAATACCGCCTGGCACGTATAACATTATTCGTGTACCTATGTTCCATATAGATGTACCTAGGTATTCTAGTATTGAATATAAAATTGACAATTTATACAAGTCTGATTAATTATATTATGTATATACCTACAACAGAGCACCCGACTATATAATGAGTACTATTATAAAGAGTATATAATTGATATAAAAAGATTCAAAAAATAAATTTTTTGATTGATTGTTGAATTCATATTTGCTACCTATATAAGATAATAAACATATATATATTGTACATTTAGGGTAAGCTTGTATAACTATTGATTTTATAATATACTATAAAATAAATATATCAGTGGCGTACACAGGAATTTTGTATGGAGGGGGGGATAAATATATTTTTTACAAAGTTTACTTCTGTCTTTGAACCATTACAGTTTACCAACTAACATTTATACAATAATATAAAATAGAACATGTCATTATCATCAAAATAAAATTTAATCGATAAAAAATATTTTCATTACAAAAAAAAAAAAAAAAAAAAAAGGTCAAGGAGGTATATATCCCTCATATCCCCTCCCTTTGTACGCCACTGAAATATATATTATAAAATCAATGGTAACGCATAAAAACTGCATCTAAATACAATATATAGGTACGAATAAGTAGTTATTTAATGTTATGTACAATGTACATAATATGAACATATATATAAAGTACATAATATACTATTATAACATGTTCGTGCCATGACGCTATATTATAATATCGATTATAGCATTACAGATAGTACCTATTTACAGTATATTATTATTCGTACGATTTATACAGATATCATATACATATATATTATATTGTATACGTCATTACAAATTTACAAATATTTGGGTCGTAAGAATATCAAGACGAATATTAATATAATATAATCACATTTAAAAAAGAAAAATAATTATTGATCTGTACAGTATTTTATGGTATAGTAGGTATACATAGCTTCGATATATATATATATGTTATCTAAATCTAAAATGTGTCATTGATCGTAAGTGAAAATTGTGTACATGTCTCAAACGTGGAAGTTAAAATAAAATTAATTTTAATCGCGTATCATTTTATTTTTAATTATCTAGTATTCTAAAAATTAATAAACATAATATTATCATAACTGTGACGAAATATAATATGTAACCTTTGTAGTCTACAAATCGTGGACACAATTATTATTGTAGTACGACGAGTGTCAAATGATGAATTATTGTTTTATGAAATTAGATTAAATTATTTGAAACAAAATAATGTGTAATATATGTATAACTTTTCGTATTTTATTCATTATCTATACACTATCTATATGCGATTTAAATTTAAAAGTTATAAACTTATACATTTAGAAAACGACTATAATTCTTAAATAATATATAATAATTAAATTATTGTCTTAAATAGAGATGAGATAATAAACTCCATAATATTTAGTATACTCTAGCTAATACCATACATAGTGTATAGTGGTAAGAATTCCATTTCATCTATTCAAACCGTTTAATAAGTCCAATTATTATAATATATATGTATTATGTGTATACCAACATGAATTGAAAGAAACACTATACATATACGAGTATAGTATGTATACGACACAAATGGGTGTGTACTGTATAGTACTTATATCAAAGAATAACTGGCATTTGGTAGTATGTATAATGTGCCATAAATCATAATATATTGTGTTCAATCTAACTAAAAGCAACATATTTTTAAAAAGGTTTAAATTATCAATACAAAAATGATGAGTTTATAAGATATGGAGATAATCTAACTTCTATAAGTATTTCATTTGTTCGTGAATGAAAACTCAATATGAAAAAATGTATATTTTTGAGGTGTGTTGTTTAGCAAATAATAATAATTATATAGTGATAAATAAGTAGGGTTCCAGATTTATTGTACTAAAAATGTTTAAAATATTTGCAGTTTAAGTTATCAAAATATGCAATTAAAATTTTGATGATTTTTTTAAATATGCAAATATGCAGTTAAAATTACCAAAATGTACTCAATAATATTAATATAGATTATGCATTTTAATATTAGAACAATCAATAAAACGATCACTATTTATGAGTTCAGAGTTTGTATGTGTGTACACCGACGATTATGAAAAACTAATAAAATGGGTGGGTACCTTCTACTTAAAGTTAATTTTAGTTTTACCAAACCGATAGAGACAACCTTTTAGAGTGAATCTAATTTCAATATTTTAATTGAAAACTAAAATGTGGTATTTTATCGCTAAATTAACTTTATAAGCCCATTTTAACAGTTTCTTTTTAAACAAATATTACAAAACAATCACATTTAGTACTGATTACTATTTTTTAATTACGTTTAAAATGTATTTAAATAATTTAAAAAATTTTTTTTAATTGATTAAAAATTGCCTTTACAGAACCCCTTAAAAATTGTGTATATGTATAATTCTCTTACCTTATCTTGGAAAATAATCCAATTTAATATTACAAATATAACAATATTGATAGAAAAAATATTAATTTACGAAAATATGCGTAAATATGACCGTTATATCATAAAAAATGCTTATATTTGTCAAATATAATATTTTCTTCAAATATGACCAAATACGTAAAAGTATGCAAAGTCAAATTTTGTATTTAAGGCCATTTTATTAAACAAATTTATATCTTACCTAGAATACTCTACGAAAATTATAAAAAAAAACACGCAAATGCAAGAAATCCCTAACCCTAATGTTAGTAATGTCTATATTATATTCACTAATAAATAACCGAAAAAATAATTGTTGAATTTAAACAATTGACATATTTGGGATATTTGGATTCAATTAAAAATGAACAAAATTAATTTACTTTAACGATTAAGAGAACTCTACATACTCGTTTTTTAATGGGTTCTATGTAAGCAACTTATAAGAAATTTTAAATTTAAAATAACAATTTAAAAGTATTTATATACATTTTAAAAGTAATTTAAAATTATAAATCTTGTGTCAATACCATTTTTTATAACTAGAATCGTATAATATTAGTTAACATAGTTATGCGCGTTATAAGTTACAGTTATTCGTACACATGGTTATATCACGTACACACTCATATATTTTTTTTTATCGATCTGGTCGATACGTAGGAACATTTTAGGTTCCTAATCATAAGTTTAGACACCTTATACCCCCATCCGTCCATCCATCCGTCTGTTCATAGTTACTAGTTACAAGTGCATAGTTAGATACGGTTAGTAAGGACATTGTTTGGTTTTAGGTCATTGATTTGGTTCAGGAATGGCATTTGGAGTATCACAGACCACAGGGTATACCTATTTTTTTCGGGCCTTATTGGTCTGCTTTAAATTTACACTTGCAAATTACATTTTCCATTTTGAATATAATAATTATTTTATCAGTTATCCGTGTCACCATAAATGATATAAACCACGATTATCCTAGAATTCTAGATAGTGATGATCTGGATAGGCCTGAAAAATATTTATCGGAATCTAGCCGGGCTTGGCATTTCTAAATAGATATTATATATGTTCAGGTTAGGCCAGACTTTATTTTAAACCAGAACATTTGGAATTATGAAACTATTTGGAAAATTTTTGAGAGCTTTTTTAGGTCGGGCCGAAAAAAACTTTACTAAATATATATTGATTACCCGACAACATTGAGATAGATAACAATTATTAGCAACCTATCTCTGTGTCTGATGACGTTTATTTTGTTCGGCTGACCGTCGACCGAGATCAGAACACCATGATATACTCGTATTTCTAGTTCTAGTAGGATGTATGTTGATAAAAATCAAATTTACATAGTAAATTGTAACGCACGTTAAAATCGTTATTGTAACATAGTTATTTATTTATTTTTGTAATAATGTAATAATGTAATAATGTTCCATACTTTTTGAACAGTAGGTACGTTAGTACCTATATACCTATGATATTTACTATAGCCAATATAGGTACTATTATATTAGATACTGGACTTTCTCCAATTAATTATAACATTTTCAGTCATGCTATAGTACAGTATAGTGTAGTACTTTTTCAGTTTTATTTTCTTGAACTTTTCGATATGTAATTATTATTTTTTTTTTAGTCCGAGGCTTGTTCTTATAGGTTCCTGAACAAAGTATTTTTACGAGGCAGGGTTGTTAACCCTGCGCTCAACCCCCAACCTGACGGACCAGACTACCCCAACCCCTTAAGGTCAGGGCACGGCTATATTGCAGTGCGTACTTGGTACACTGGGCGATGGGAACGCCACCTTCCCTACGCCGGGATTATTAAATTATTAAATTTAATAAAGTAATTAGAAAATTAGAAAATAGATATGGAGCTATACCTACTTCTTATAGTGTAAAATATAAGTTATTCGTAAAATTTTTGGACCAATGGTGGACAATTTGGCAATTTTAAAACCGATATGGAGCCCCCCATACTATTACTGGGGAGCACTATTTGGAACGCACTGATTGTGATGTGTTTAAAAAATAAAAATAAAATTACTATATTAAACATTTAGAGCGTACACAAACGTTTAGAAAAATGCAGCTGTTGGCCCGCGCGTTCGATTATAAACAATCGCAGTCCTACTCCTGCAGTACGGCATCGATTCTCACCATAAAGCTCGGCTTTAATATACATGCATACGTACGTATCGTATATTCTTGTCTATAATATATATATATTGTGTGTGTGTGTCTGTGTGAAATTTATATATACTAATAGCCTTGGGAATTTCTTATTGCTGTTCGTATATATAATAGGTTTATACAGTTATTTTTCCTGCATAGCAATATATAAATTGTACATATAAATAGTATATGCACTTACATAAATCGCGAGAAAAATTTAATATTTTCGATCAACTGAAGGGCTGTAGGCCCTGTAAGTGTAAAAACTGAAGGGAATAGACGTGCCATAAAATAATAAAGTCGGGATCGATTTCTTTGTACAATTGTGCATTTGTGTTGGACCGATAACAAGCATGTGGTAAAATTTGCATTCAGCTTTATTCAGTGTTCGAATTGAAAAAAAAAAAATAGAAAAAGGGGTACTTTAGGGCTTTCAATAAATGAGCGTTAACTATGTACCTATATATATATATTGTATACTGTGTAAAAATATTTAGTAAGGGTACTCTCAAAATATTATAAAATAGTAGAGGAGCTCCGTTCCTCTTATTAAGTTTTCATTCATAAATGAACGTCGTCGTATATATAATATATACGATATGTTACGTATATAACCTAAACCAGACTAAAATAGTGAAGTACTGAAACAAATTAAGGTAGTTTAAAACACGAATTTCCATTTTGTACGCAGGTAAACTGCTGAACGATTAAAAGTTTAAACTCACTACATTATAAGGCTCGAATTTTGATTAATTTTGTATTCATTTTACTTTATTTTTCTGAAATATCTATACAATGTTCTCAGTTTTCCTATCAAAAAATTTGTTTCTATCGCACTCTGGCACACAACTAGCTAATATCACCATTTATAGATTAAAAATAAATAAAAATCAAAACGTTTTAATTTTTTAATTTTTATATTACATTTTTCCCGAATTTAAAGTAAAATCTTGTTTAATTATTCACTGTATAATAAGTAGGTTGTATTGATTGACCAATTTATACATTGAGTCCTATAATAATAAATAATCCTAATAAGACATACACAAATGTGTTTCTATCATGTACGAATTTTATATTTTTCAAACTTTTAAATGTTTTAGGGCATTTCAGACTCTTAGTAAAGCGATGGATCTTTTGACTGTACAGTGATGTTTATTTTTTTTCCTCAAATCACTTTTAAATCTGATAAAAAAATGTATTTTAGTTGGTGTTTTAAAGTAGACATTTTTTTATTTTCCCAATAGTTTTCTAATGCTAGAGAAAAACTTTTCTTCTTTTTCTTAAGATTCGGCCACTAGAACTATTTCGTCATACATCCAATCTCCCAATTCTCACTCGCAAATGCTACTCCTTTCCAATCTGAACCACCACATAATTCTTAAAGCGTCCGCATCTTTTTCAACACGTCTTCCCATCTTGTACGGGGCCTGCTACTTGTCTCTTTTCTGCTGGGTTATATTCCAACATCATACGTACATGTATAATTGGATTTTAACTCCAACAATCGTATCCAGCCTTGTATATTATACAACTCTTAATTGTGTCGACTATCCATAATAATTAGTTTTGGAAAGAGTGACTGAAATTCATTATTTTTTCTTATTCTCCACTCATTGCTATATATTTGTATCTTTCACTGGTCCGAAAATCATCCTTAGGATTTAATTTTTATAAGACTAAAAACTAATAGAAAATGTATAAGAGTATACAAAATATAAAAATTGGAAAATAATATTATATTGACTTTTTACCTTTATTTTACCCGTTTTTCGAGTACAATGATTTATTTTAGCTTTTAGATCTAAAATAATAGTACTATACAATACTCGTGTATTATCCTGTCCAAAGATTGAAAAAAGGGCAATATACCAACTTCTACCACCTGCATCAGCTGGACAGTTTTTATGTCATGTATATATATATACCGCAATGCATTTTTAAAGTATTTTTTTTTTTTTTAGGAATTTTTGGTCATCGACATTGGCGGGTCCTATAATTATAGTGCAATATTATTGCAATCGAAGTGCAAATACCGATTTGTTTACACGTGCATCACGCTAGACCAAATGCGGCATAGTGTTGCGCAGGCAGTTTAAAATCGAAATATACGATTATTATTACATCCGCCGGCAAAACATTGCATTGTGTGCGCGAAACTGCACGGGGTTAACGCGTTACCTGTATTTTACGGTGGTTTTTGGATCGTGTGCGTGTATATTTGAATGTGACAGTACGATGACACATCGGTATCGTTGGCAACCACGTGTCATAACACAACGCACGAACAAGACGAGCGTTATTTCGAACGTACAAATTTTATAATATATAGGCAATGTTAAATATATAATATAAGCCTCCGAATGGCAAACCGGAAAACGAACACGAAACTATATATATATTACACGTATATACACCAGCTAAACCCTCCTACAGTCGCCCATATATAATAATAATAATAATAATAATATACATTATGGCTGGGGTTTAGTTCAGAGTTTCGCACCATTCCAATGCATTCTTTCACTAAAACCTGACCTTCAATGTACTATCGTGTACCTTCTATATTGTTATCCTGCACACATCGTGATTTACATTGAATTTTTGATCAAAACCTGCAGCGAAAAACCTATACACGTTACGGCCAAATGGAAACCTGCAAAAAAAAAAAAAAAATCAAAAGCCACAGATGTTTTGGAGGCATTATATAGGTCACAAAAATGTAAATCGTATACGAATTTTTCGACAAACCGTTTCGTATATAATTTTACGCAAGGGACACGGAACGCGAATCTTTTTCGAGGAGTAAGACGTCGACATAATAATATAATTTCACGCGTATATTATAATATATCATAACATCGAATTTTAAATAAATATAAAAATTAATGAAAAACGCAAAGTAGCGTCCTATAAAAACTCCTTTACACGTCCTTTTTAAAATGGGGGGAAAAAAATAGAATAATATTAAAATCATCAGACATTTAATAGGTACCTCTACCTATACATCTTGTGTTTTCCCACTAAACGGTTTTTGATACTATGAGTATTTACAACATAATATATATATATATATATATATATATACAATGTACAAAAATGTATTAAAACATATTTTCTAAAAATCAGGTTTACAAAATAGGTAGGTACTTATTATGATTTTTTTGAATTTGAATTTGAATACAATTAATATTGATTTTATAAAATATTAAAACGACTAAAATTATTTTTACATCATTGTTCTTGTTTTTATGATATGAGATTGCAAGAAAAAAATTAAAAATTAAAATGACCTATAAAATTTTTATTTTTTATTTATCTTGTATATTTATGTTTAAAAATATACATAAAACTGAAGGAATAAAGTGTATCTAGATATTATTCAAGATACAATAATAATATTGTATCCTTGATACTGTCCAACTTTGAATATACCTATGTCCTATATATAATCAAAAAAGCTCTTATGAGTTATGATTAATAAACTTCTCGTTTCAATGAATACACGAAAATACACTATATGCAGCCAACACCCCACTACATATATATTTTATATATTATCAACCTATTGAATTCTGAAGTAATATTTGCCATATAAGAGTTATTTCAAAAATATTTTATCGTTAGTATTATTATTTTTATTATACCTACTTAAATACTACGAAATAGTAGCAAACATTAAAAGTTTATTCGTGTTATATACTTATATGACTATTTTTTTCTAATCTGGGGCATACATTTATGTAGTACCTTTACTACCTACTATAATATCGTATACTTTTGTAAATTTAACGCATAGATCGGAGAGTAAGAATACAAAATATTTTTTCATATCAATGTTGATATTTTATAATATCGTTAATCTTATTATATTATATTAAATAAAATATATACTATATTATTTTATTATATTAGGTATAATATATATATATATATATATATATATATACATAGTTATATCCTATAATAAATACAGTAACTGAACATAAATTAATTTTTGTATATTTTATATTCACGATCCAAATATTATGTATCTACACCCATATTATAGCAATTCTCAATTTTGAGACATTTAATTCATAATAGGTGTTCATAATATTTTCTTCAAAGAAAAATGTAAGAAGAAGCAATGTTAATTTAAAATTTGATCTAGACGTCCTTAACAGTTAACCTGATTACAAATTATGTAATACATTTTTATTTTTTTTGATACATCTCACCAAAATAAATAAAGTGGTATAGGTTTAGTGTAAGTAAATTAAATATTTTCAAAATGAGTCAAAATTTCACAGTCTTTGCTTTCGAATCCAAATATTTCCAGATATTTAATCGATTCATTTCTACTAAACATTATTTCAAATTCCCTCACTTTAGGAAGGAAAAATAATATATTTGGAATAATTAACAGATTTATTCATTAATGGAGTTATGATTTTTCCTGATATATTAAAATTCAAATAATAAAACAATTTTATATTACGTATACTGTAAATACAATTTTTGATATAACGTGTTGTTTTAGATACTGAAAGTTGGTAATTTAATTGATTATTTTTAATCTGTACGGTATTATATATAGTAGTTTCCTTTTGGAGGTTTGCACCTAAGAGTATACACAGTATTAGATTGTAATAAAGCTAATTATTTTAAATTATACAAAGTCAAAGAATGAACTTTAGTATTTTTTTTTTTTTTTATTAAAATAAAATGAATTATTATCTATTATCATCATTAAGCAAATATAAAATAATAATCATCTATTATGTTATTAATATTATATAGTGTCTATGATTACAACATAGTTTACAGTGTTTAATATATTTTTTTTCGTAATTCAAAACCCTTAATTCTATTTTGAATACATTGTTCATTTAAAACCCGTAATTATTTTCTGTTTTCAGAACCAAAAACCATTAATTATGAGTCGTATCAGAGAGCACAGAGTTATGACCTTAAGGTCTGCACCAAAAAACAATTTTGGAGCAAAAAATTCAAATAGGCCCGAGTTGAGGCGCTCGAACAGAATTGCTAAAAAAATAGTTCATACGACGAAAAAACTCTTGCAACACCCCGTCTAAATGACACAAAGAGGACAAAATTTCAACTCTCTACTTCATGTAATAAATTAAGACTGAAAAAAGTAATAATACAAAATAAAGAATATTATTATGTTTTAAATATTTTGTAACGATATTGGTTGATTTTCGGGAAATCACGGAAAATAAAGTTGTTAAAAAACAACAACACCATAAAATTGCAAAATCAAAAGAGTGTGGAACATTATTATTGATACAATTCGATAAGAATGATGTATACATACTATAAGTAGTCCATCGACTTACGAGAATAACTTAAGTAAATTGATCATATTTTGAAAAAAAATCATTCACACTTTTGTTCCGAAATTCTGCAAAATGACGATACTGTGTATTAATATTCGTGTTTTATTTTCTAACTATTTAAGAGGATGTATGTGCGGCCATTTTCAAGGGGTTCTATATAGTAAATTCTTAGAAAATTTTATGAAAATTGAAAATCTAAAAATTGAAAACGTTTATATGCATTTTTAAAATGACTAATAATTGGTCCTTTAATATACCATTTTTTTGTTGGTTATTTTTTTATGAATTAATAACATTTTATTGAAAATATTACTTTTGCATTTCTCATTTATAACAACTTACAAATATCTTAGAAACATGAAATAAAAAACAAATGATAAAAAAAAAATTATCTAGTGTCCTACGAAGCCGTTTTTTGATATGTGTATTTGAACATGTTTTATGAATTGTTAAAAACTCAATTTTTTTGATTTTTTTTTTTTTAATAACTATAACTCTTAAAAAATATCGTAAAAAAGCTCCCTAAAGCGCTAGATAATGTTGTTATCTATAATTTGTTTTTCGTTTCATATTTCTAAGATGATTGTAAGTTATCAAAAATGAGCAATACTAACATGAGTTTTTCATTCAAAATCGTTTGCACTGACATTTTCTTAATTTAAAATAATTATCATTTTAAAAATGTTTTCTTTCTAAGTTTTTATTCTTAAAAACTAAATGAATTTTATCTCGCATAGGATCACGAGTAATCGGTAATATAATTATCAACGAACGTAATGATGATATGAAATTAAATACACCTTCAACCAGGAGGGAAAATTTAGTAACAGCAGTCGAAGTACAAAATAATAATTTTTGCGCTTCACATAAAAATCTCGAAGAACTCTATAGTACTAAACAGGATCTGGGATCGCCAACAATTGTAAGAATTGGACGACGATGTAATATAATTAATGTATTGATATATATTTTTGTTATAGTTTTAAGTTTTAAGTCTTATTGTTATGTTTATAAGCATTTAATTTGTGAATCTAAATTATTACTTATTAGTTTTACGAATATTTCATTGATAAAAATAATATATACATATTATAAATTTGTTCAAATCGTACTATATTTTCATTATTATAGTAAATATTATATTATTAGTATATTAAACAATTATAGGTTAAACATTTTCAACAAAATAGTTATGGTAATTTAGTATTCAATTCTAAAAATTATTTATGGTCCACGAACATGTACTTGGACACCATAAACTTAACAAAATTACGAAGAGAATGCTTTAAAATATAGGTACACTTCCTGTTGGTTAACTTTATCGTATTTTTTAGTTGTACTCGTACGATCTTTACAGTAATATTGGAACCCAAAATTTTCCATGGTATACCTGAATATTGTAAGAGGATATCACATGCTACTTAACCTATCCACTTAAACTTATCAGGACGCTATACATCCTATTTTTAAGGGGTTTTGTACAGACAAATTTTATGAAAAAATGAAAATCAAACAATTTAAAAATATTTAATTATATTTTAAAAGTAATTTAAAAATAGTCATGTGTCAGTACCATTTTTTATTGTTGTGTTATCACGATATTTGTTAAAAAACACGTTCACGCTCTATAATTATATATGAGTTAAGAATATTTGAACACTATAGTCCATAATGCATATTTTACTTATCGTATGCCCTAAAAAGAATTAACTCAAATTATTATACTGAATAAAAGAAGAATTTGAAAATAACATTTATTTATTATTATTAATTTACTCTTAATATTTTTATATTTTATACTTACGCATTTATTGTTGGATATAATAATATGATGAGATAAGAGATGATTAGAAATTACAATAAAATTTATATAATTTATGGTGTAATGATTATTTCAGAAATATATTAGATTGTTTGTTGGACACGCTGAACAAAAATTTCAAGGTGATTTTGGATAATATATATTACACACTTACAGTTGGTCATAGAACAACCATGTTCCATGACCCAGTATAATAAATATACACATACAATTTTCTGTACTCTGTTGAATATATTATTATTAAATGTGCAGGAAACGATGACCAAATTTTCTCATTTTAAAATTTGTAATTTTTATACACATATTCATATTACGAGTATATAAAAGTTCCACCTGTGTATTATTATTGTTACAGGCCTATACAATGTATATTATACAGTTGCGTTTAGATTTTTGTTTTATAGTATTATACATGAATAAGAGGGACCGGAGGAGTTGGGGTTCTAAGGATTTTTACTCACACCGCCCTTCGAAAGTTACCATTTTTTTTTTATTAAAAATGTATACTAAAAAACTAAATTAAACTAAAATTTTAAGTAAAAAGTTTATTAAAATTGTATAAAATTATGTGTGTAAATATAAATACAAAAATAATAAATATCTATAATAATTACATTTTCTTATTTTCTCTCGGTAAATACTTGCGCAGTAACATATTATAACGGCGTATTATACATGATTTACAGATTTTGAAATTTTTCATATAATTAAAAATTTCAAGTTAATCCTATTATGTAAACACTAACTTTTTCTTAGCCGTTTTCTCCATGGAAAAAGTTACTTATTTTTCCTTCCATATTTCGACTTTATTCCACCGCCGTTTTTAGAGGCCATTCGCGCGCGGTGCGTAGTATTAACGTCGAACGCCGTTCGAAACTATTTTGTGAAGGTTTCAAAATTTTTCCACGACCTCTAAAATAATTTTATTTAATTCTCCGGTCCGTTTTTGCGACCGCTCGCCAAGTATTCATTCACCGTTACCGTTTTTAAATTATTCTTCGATCGTTTTGAGATTTTTACGCGTTTCGTTCGTCCGCGTCCTCACCTTTTCTCTGAGCTTTCGACACCGGGAAGAAAAAATACGTTTCCCAACCCGCCGACTTTCCGTTATCACTCAACGTTTTCCCGCGCCATTTAACGCCCGGCTGAACATTTTTTGTCTACCAATCGCCCCCGTCCGACCGGGACGTTCGTTCCGAATATGATGTGTAGGTATATATTATTATCTATCGATATACCTACCACGGTGTCGTCCATTATCTGAACAGTTTAAATACAAGGAATTTCGTTCGCTTTATCATATCGATTATGCAGATTAATGGGATCGGGAATGATAGATTAGTTGAATTTTTAATACCTACGCCAGTTTGAATCTCACTCCGTCGAATACGAACTTTTTACGACTTTTTTTTTATCCGATATCCGAAATCGTAATATATTTTCTTATCATTACAACTTTTATTATTTAATATTTATTAGCATATTTTTATTTTTTTTTTCGTTTGTTTGAATTACATTTTGTACGTGTTTTATAGAACATTTAATTAAATTATGCGTTATATAATACCCTGTGACGAATCCGTATTTAAGTCTGAGCCACTGATATTACGGATCGCACTCAAAAGTGATTCTACTAATGAGACGTTGTACTCGAAAAAAGTTACACTTACAAGGTTTTACACTCAAACTGAGTTACAAATTCAAGGTTTTGCACACAAAAATAATAAAATAATTAATTATCATTTTGGTCTGTTTATCACTCGTCATATCAGTGTTTAAAAGTTCAGCCTTCACAGTAAATTGTAAACTTATATTAATTTCCCAGAGTGTTTATAAATATTTTTAAATGTTTATATATTATATTAATTTTATGTTGTTATAATATATTGAATATTATATATAATTTAATATGTTACAAATGTGATATATTAATGCTACTATAGTTGCTTTACCTATATGATAATATATACCCTATATTTAGCAGACAATAGAAGAAAATGTACACTACACAAAGGAAAAACTGTGACTTACCGGTTAAAATTAGAGTTTAAATACTCAAAATTCCTATTACCAATTAAGAATATGATACAATTTTCAAAACAAAATCATTAAATATTTTTTGATTTCAGACCAATATCATAGGTACTTCTAGGTTCCATTATACACGAGATGCTCACACTAAAATAATCCATTACTCTTTATAATATAATATAATATAATATATTCAATTATTATCAATAAATTACAAATGTGCTATAACCCTAATAGCACCGGGAGTCCTTATGGTTATTGGTTGCTATAGGTATACCCACACGGACAACTATGGATACATGAGGGATTTCTCACAGTTTCCTGTAGTAGCCGAATGTTCGTCCCAAGAATTCTCTTGTAGGAAACCTATCTAGGATTCCATGGGACCTAAATAGACCGTGTCAATAATATCGATTTAATTGAAAAAAATATCTTGCAGGCTGATATTTTGTTTTTATTATTTGTTTCTTGATCCATATTTTTTAACATTTTCCCGGACCGTGTACTTTTTTCTTTTTTTTGCTGTAAATTTTACAACAATTCTTAATTCCGGCGACTGGGTTCGAATCTTTGACCATTGATTATATTTTTGTACTCACGCTTAACCGATCGAGCTACGCTCCAGTGATACAAACGTAATCGGAAATGTGGGTACATAAATGCTCGAGTAATGGTATTATACGATTACAGGAACGGCAGGGGGGGGGAACTTATTAAATCATCGCAGCGCATTCAATAACAGCCAAAATGGGCTCGGACTGGTGACAAAATGTGTAGCACACTAAGGTATATAACATTCAAAAAAGTAACTTTTTTGGGTAGTCCAAAATCGAATTTTGGATTGCTCATAACTCAAGGGGAAGTGGAACAAGCGCCTTGCGGTTTTGTCTACCCCCCTTTTTGCTTAAAGCCCCTGTACATTGATGCCCATTAGGGGGTAGGGAAGAGACATAGCCCCCTCTGGAGAATACCAAAAAAGTGAATTTTAGTATGTTATATACCGGAGTGAATAACACACTTTGACATCAGTCCGAGTTCGATCAAACATATAGCATATGTTTAATATTTTTAGTATAGGCACCTGTATAATAATATATTTAAATTATAATCTATATACAATAATTATTGTAGTAATATTTTATTTACCTATCGTTTACAAAAAAAATAGGAATTTCACCCGGTAGGTGTCGCACTCAAGCTAGTAAAGACTAAAATATTGCAATTATGTACTTGCATAAAAAAAAATCACAAACCTAAGAAATATATGTTTTATACATTTTAAATTATGTTCATTTTTTTTTTTTTTTGCGCATATCCAAAAGCAATTTTTACTTAAAAATTGCTAATTTTCCCATGTCATATTTTATTTTAAAACAAAAAGGCGGGAACATAATAGTTTTCAATGCATTTTTAACCATATTCATCTTATATTCTGGATAATACCTAAATTGTTGGATTATTATTTATTATATATGTATACAAATAATACATTGAATATACCGAATTAAATATTATTAGGTTAATGTATTAAATTAATTTAGAAGTATTAATCGATAATCGAAAGGAAACGACACGACACGGATAAAAATATCAAGTACAAAATAATAGAGAAAACACGACACGAAATTATACTGAATTATAATCATTTATATAATTGACTGCAGTAATAGCATTGATTATATATAATAAGTGGTAAGAGTTATATGTATATTAGGTACACATTTATATCCGAAAAATTGTAAATACCTAAATATTATTTATATTATAATTAATAAGGCTATATGCTTATTATATTATACTCAATCATATTTATTCCAAGGTTTATTCTTACGGTGTACCTAATATTAAATACACAGATTTTATAACTGGCAGTAATAGGCATATTTACATCCAAGCTCTGCTCACAATCGTTTCGAATGGAATGATTCTGACTGGCTGTTAGATTTTGAACAGAGCAAAGAATCTACTAGTTTTACAATGATATATAATATAATATTTATTCCTTTTTTTTTTTTATAGTTGACTTATCAGTTAGAAGGAATCGAGTAGGAGCTTTGAAGTAAATATATATGCATAGATTTTTTAATAGCAAATTCGTTTTAGATGGTACTTTACAGGGGTCATTTTTTGATTTTAGTAGAAAAACTACATTTTTTATAACGGAAAATGTTTATAAATGAGAAAATAACAAATAAAATTGTCATAGTTTTTATATCTAACAAGAATGTATAATAAATGGTCACATCATAAAATTGTATAGAAATGATTTATATATATTCTACCCAACGAGTGAAGTGCTTCCATAACATATACTTGCTACCTTTATTATTATTAATTTGAACATATTAGTGTAACGATAATATATTATTATGAAAAAGCCACACCGACAATTTTTCAATGAAAAACTTGCATTAGCATTTTTCATTTTTATCAATTTACAAACATATTAGAAATATGAAACGAAACACAAATTATATCTAACAATATTTTCTAGCGACTGATAGAGCCGATTTTTGAGATGTAAATTTTTACATGTTTTACGAGCTGTTAAAATATAGAGTTTTTTGATTTTTATAACCGCTTATAAAACATGTAAAAATGCATTCATATATATAAATAATCGGCTCCATCAGTTGCTAGAAAATGTTATTCTTTATAAATAATTTTTTTATTTCATCTTTCTACAATATTCTCAAGTTGATAAAAATGAAAATTATGTTTTTTGACAGATATCATGATTACACGACAATTAAAAATGGTACTGACACAGGTAAAACACTTTCAAAATATATTTAAATATTTTTAATTTATTTGATTTTAATTTTTCTTAAAATTTAATAAAAATGGCCTATACAAAAAGGCTTGAAAATCGGGTATGTGGCATCCTCTTAAGAGAGAAAAAAATCGATCGGCAATATTATAATAATTTCAATTTTAGGTTTCTATACATAAGTATAGTAGGTAGGTTAAATAAATTATTTTAAAATTATTTATAGAATTATATAGTTTATTGTTTAAAATACGTTTAAAAACCGGGAATATACAAATTGTTCGTGTAAAATTAATATATTTTTTTGTTTAGATAATGAATTGAAACAATATTGTTTTGTAATCATCTATACAAAATTACCGCATATAATATACATGACGTGTATATATATTACATTCTTCTATCGAGCCTTATAGTTTTCACAAAATTATATTTTATTATCATGTTTATATGTTTATAGTCTGATAAATATTTCTTTAGTACTAACTATTATTTATTTATTAATTTATTGCTTATTCGTTGTACATAACTAATAAGTAATAAATAATAACTATAAACTATAATGAGTGATCTGAAAAACACTATTTCTAAAATACTAATATTTTGATAACGTTCCGAAAAGATGAGTACTTATAGATACTATAGGTATTTATTATTTATATTATTGTGTTTGCGTAAACATTTATTTAGATAAATAATTGATAGTGTATTATTTTTTATTATAAAAACCCTTCTAATTTTCAATATAGGTACCTACGTAAAAGATAATAACATACATTTTTTAAAACCAACGACGTATATCTCCTAACATTTTATGGATAAACATTTTATGTAAAACATGACTATTTTTGTTCTTTATAAAAATAAATATTCCAAATTTTGAACTTTATATTATCATGAGTATTATGATTTTTTTCGTAAAGTAAATTTGATTTGCTTTTATTGATTTTAAATTGGTTCTCTTTAATAATAATTTATGGTTTTCTTATTAAATTGTCAGAGTAAAATTAATGCACACTATACTTGATTACATGAGCATAAAACATTAAATAATACAATAATTTAATTAATTACTTGGTTATCAAAAGAAAAATGTTAATAATAATAATAATAATTCTATATGATGTAAAAATGTGATTTCTATGAGTTATCGTCATCGTACAATAATAATATACCATATAGTAGACAGCAAATGTCCATTTTTATCCCCCAGGGAACATTAAAAACAACCCTTTATTTTTTAGTGGCCTCCGGCAACTTTTTGACACGCCATCATAGACGCAATAATAGGTTTACATTTTTATCTGTTCAATAAAATTTAAGTAAGTATATAATAATTATTATTTTTTACTAGTTACTCAATATAATATATTTAGAAGTTTACAAAATACTGAAATTTATAATTAATGCAGTTTTAGATTTTGAACGGAGAAAATTTTGTTTTACAATGATAATTGTCTATATTTTTATTTTTTTGAAAACAACTTTTTGTGTAAGAGTCGAGTATATAATTTTTCGAATAAAGAGATTTTTGATAGCACATTTATTCTAGAGTGCTACTTTCCAGAGTTGACTTTTTGATTTTCCCAGTAGATTTCTTAGTAAATTTCAACAGAAAAACTACATTTTTTTAACGAACAATTTTATAATTAGGAAAATAACAAATAAAGGTTTTTATGAAGTTATTTTTTAATGACTTCAGTTTACACCGAATATGTTATTTAGTATATTATATAGGTACTATATTAAGAGGTACGCTAAACCCGCATTTCTTGTCTCCACCAAATCAGTTGAAAATATAAAAAATTCATGATCGGTATTCTAATCACAACTTTGTTATTTCTAATATTAGAATAATTAGTACACCTATTACCAAAATTATAGGACATACCATTATCTATGTCGTAGCATCGTTTTTTTTCTTTTAATTTCAAAAAAAAAAAATATATCTATTTAAATTATTGATATATAAAAATAGTTATATCTCTTTATAAATTTAAAATTTCGAAAAATATATGACCATGCAAATGCAGGTGTAGGCGTTTAGCAACCACGGCTACAGATACTATATGGTTGCGCAACGAAGCTTCAAAAAGCAGCGTCAAAAGTTCTTATCAATGTTAATCAAAAACGTGCGTACTTCGTGTATTATCTGATACAATTATATAAATATTTAGTACAAAATAATCTCACAGGGAGGCAAGAGTGCTATACGTACGCATGTTTTCGACTAACTTGATAAGAACTTTTGACGCTGTTTTTCGCTACAGCCCATCATAGGCCGACGCGCAACCATAGTATCCATAGCTGTGGTAGCAACCTAGATTAACATGATAAAATTTTTAAAGTGAAGTTTTCCAATTTTAGGTTATTTATAGAAATTATATGTTTTTAGTTATTTTATGTTTTAAGATCAGAAAAAATTTAATATAAGGTTAAGCACATGATAGTAAAACGTGAGAATTAGTATCATAAGAATATCATCGTATGAACGGCACAATAGTGACTATTGCACTATCGTGAGAGCAACTATCATACTATCGCGTTTTTTTTACTATCATAAGAGTAGATATACATTATCAATTGTTTATCTTTATTAATTTACTGACAAAGTATTCAAATTATATTCAAAATTATTGTATTATAATAATTAATTTCTTGATCCAAATACGTTTTTTTTATGAAAATCTTTTTAATTTAATCATTTTTTAACTTTTTAATTAACCTTAATACTGGCTTAGGTAATTTTCAACATTTTTAATACTGACTTGGACTTTCTTAGAGAGTGGAAGCCTTATGATATTTTTGTAATATTTACTATCATGCTCAACTATTAACATTTGGATACTCTCTAGTGATAGTAAACTCTCGCACACTCTCATGTTTTACTACCACCGTATGAATCCGGCTTTAATCTTACATTACTCTAAGTATATTCACAGTTTATTCTTATATTGCAGGGATGGGCAACTCAAAGTAACTAGAGGGACAAATTTTTTTTACTAAATTAATATAATATAATACATTTTTAATAACTTAAATTGATTGCGGGCCAGATATAAAGTTGTATTTTTTATTATTATTTCAAATAAATCCATTAATATATATTTTATATCTATGATAAAAACTAGGTAATATCTAAGTTTAATATATTATGTTTTATTATTAAAAATTTCTCCAACATACAATTATTTACCTAGCTACTTTTATTATATTTCAAGTAAATTGTAGTAAAATTTTTGATGATAAAAATGTCGAAAGACAGTCCGGGCTGGATAAAAAGAGACGGCGGGCCAGATGTGGCCCGTGGGGCCGCCAGTTTCCCATCCCTGTTATATATCTAATAGGTAGGTACCTAATAGATAATAGGTAGGTAGGCCGTAAGAACATGCGTATATAAGTAATAAGTATATTATACTGAGGTTTTCTTTATAGTTTTATTAGAAAGAAATGATTTATCATTGTTTTCAAATTCAACAATATCCATCATCAAAGTATTTCAACTCAAGGCCGGTGGGAAAGGGGATTTAGGGAGTCGTGGCAACCCCTCACTCAAGAAATAAATTGAACAAAATCAAGTCCAGTAGGCACAAAAAAAATTGATGACCTTTTTTTTGTTGATTTGCCGTTTTTCAAGAAGTATTTCAACGATTCATTGATGATTTTTTTACTTATTAACTTTTTCGAAAAAATCAGTCTGCAAAACTACTCTGATGACCCCTTTCAAATATTTTATAGCTTTTATTTTTATTTTGAACGGAGTGAGGAATCTACGGGTCTTACAATGATGGTTATTTAATTTTTTTGAAACAACTTATGAAATAGAAGGATTCAAGTATTATTTGTTTTAAAATAGTTTTGTTATAAAGAATGTTTTTGATAGCAAATTCGTTATATAGATGGTACTTTCCAGATATAATTCTTTGATTTTACCAACAGTTTTCTTAAGTAAGTTAAGAGGATGCCACACATCCGTTTTTTAAAGAGTTTTGTATCAATTTTTATGACATTTAAATAAAAGTAAAATCTAACAATTAAAGAATATTTAAATATATTTTAAAAATAGTTCAGTATTAATATATTAATAGGTACCAGTTTTATTATTGTGTAATAACGATATTCATTTTTTTTAAACATATAAAAAGAGTTTTCGCAGTTCCAATAGTATATATTGTATAATTATCATAGATTAAGTGGTAAAACTACATTTTTTTTTTCTATTTTTTTATTGGCTTAAATTCTTCTTTAACTATTCAAAAATTATACCCAAAAGTCTGTATGTGAGGGAAATTTTTTAAGTTGTCCAAACAGTAGAGTTTTTAGTGAAGTCTCGATACTGATTTAAAAATAATTAGTTATACTACTATAACTATAATTATATAATAATATAACTTTTTCATCAAGAAAGGATGAGGAATAGAAGAATGTTAATTTAGAAGGCCAATTCTATGGCCTAGGCATTGCAGATTAAAGGTAAATAATAAACAAACAAAATTAAATAAAAATTAAAAAATTATAAAAATGTTATACCTATAGGTATTAGGTATACTTGAAACTTTAAATGCGTTTTTCTCAAATCTATATTTTTAAAGATGGGCGACCAACTAATGCCTTCAATTTTCCGACTCCAAATTTTAACTGTAGTTTTATTATATTTTTTAGTGAAGTATTTGTGTGCTTTTTCTGATTGATTGAAATATAACGATTTTATGGCCGAATTGTTCATAAAAAAAAAACTTTTTCCTTTTGATTGACACCATTTTTGTAAAAATTAATATTTCTGAAAAATCCTACGTACATCACTAGATTTTGGCATCTTCTTTTAAAATCTTTTTCTTTTTTTATGCGAGATTGAAAATTGCAACTGCAGATGGTCGCCCATGCAGATCATTAAATTAAAAGATGTTTCCTTTCATCAGCCACTCAACCGCCATTTTGTTTTAAAATAATTTAAAAATAAAATTTTCTTGTACTTCAAGACTTGTATTAACATGTATATGAAAAACAGAATTTAAAAATAGTAATTTATTTTCCTTAAATAAATTGAAAAAATTACCAAAACAATTGACTATGCAATATAGCTGTAACCCCCTCCCCCCATTTATAGCCCAACCCACGAGCATTTTTTCAAAATATAAAAACTTTAACATTTCGTGTCCACTCCAGTAAAACAGAAAAATGAATTTTCAAATATTTACCTACTTTTTATAATTTTAAAGAAAATCTTTTGAGTATAGCGCTATATAAATGGAAGAATTTTCCAAATATTTAGTGGTGTCCATTATTATCTTAGGTAGGTAAACGTAAAAAAACAATTTCGTACTCACTCCGGTGAAATTGAAATATAATTCGCTTATTCTGGGTCAGTCAATATTAATTTTTAATTCGAAGTAAAATATCATTGCAAAACTAGTTTTATATTTTTGTTTATTAAAATACGCAAAAAAATTTTTTTCATTTCCCCCTTTAGCTCTGTACTTTGAATCCGCATCTGTCCGGGACCAAATACGAATACCTATAGGTATACTGAATCATGAATGAATAAATTGTATTTGTTTCAGAATTTTATCGGATCAAAAGTTAAATAGAAGTTAATTCTGGGTCCTTGTAATTTAACTTTTAATTTTGAATTAATTATATAGAATTTTTAATAAATATAAAATAAATACTCGTAAAAAATTTATAAAATATTTAATAGACAGGTACTACAAACTATTAACTACAAATATTAATACACTAGGTATACCTATAAACTATATACATATATTATAAAATATAGGTGAAACAATTTTAACAGTATATTTTAATATAATTATTATTTTTTTACATGTTTTCCATAACATTACCTGCATAATACCTATAATGGCCCGTGTTTTGCTCATCAGTAGTATATTATAACTAAATACCTAATACAATAAATATAACATATTACGTCCTTGTATAATAATTACAGATATGTATATCTATATATTCAGTATACTGTATAAATGTATAATAATATAAAAATGTAGGTAAATATACTATATCAAATCCTAATATATTTTTAAAACAAATTAAATTTAAATAAATTATTAAATAAAAAATTAATATATTAATTATAACATTATTATTATATAATTATATTAATTATTATATATTAAATAATTTATTTTTAAATATATATTAAGAACAATATTATTTCCGATAAAATACATGAACCGGGGTATACCTACGAATTTCACTCAAGAGTATAGGTACCTAATTCTACTAATGAAGTGTTGTATTCAAAAAAAGTTACACTTACAAGTTGTCACACTCAAATCGAGTTACAAATTCAAGTGTAGAATTTACAAGTAGTCTCACATAAAAGGAGTTGTTCCCAATACAATTACGTGAAATTTTTTTTAGATTATTCGAATGTAATGAGCGTAAAAATATCGATTATATTGCACATAAATATATGTATAAGTATATGTAGATAATACTAGGTATATAATAACAGTATTATATATCTGTATAGATACTAATATAATATGGATTGTAGACCATGAACTAAGATAGATCTACGTTCACGCTGTAGACTACTCAAAAATTATTAAAAATACAAAATATTAAGAGAATGTCAACTCAAACAATTTTCAATGAAAAATACATGTTAGCATTTCTCATTTTCAACAACTGAGAAACATCGTAGAAAGATGAACCAAAAAATAAATTATACATAGATAACAACATTGTCTAGTGCTCTACATAGCTTTTTTTCGATAATTAATTTTTTTTTTATGAGTTGTAGTAAAACTAAGTTTTTTAACTTATAAAACGTGTTTAAATGCATATATTACAAAGCGGCTTCGCAGGGCGCTAGATAATATTGCTCTTAATCATTTATTTTTAGTTTCATCTTTCTACGGGTTTTAAGCTGTTATAAATGAGAAATGCAAAAGTAATATTTTCAATAAAATTTTACAAATTCATAAAAAACATCTACAATAAAGATAAAGAATTTTATAGTAATATAACTATTGTTGATAATTTTTAAAATGCATATAAATAATTTTAAATTGTTGGATTTTCATTTTTCTTACAAATTTCTAAAAATTGCCTATATAGAACCCCTTAATATGCAGCGCTGACATCCTTTTAACTGCAATCTCTGCATCCGTATAAAGTTTTGTTGATTTCTGATAATAATCATAAATTATAAATAAATATGTAGGTATATAAATAAATAATTATTAATATGTAATTATTGTATTTATATAATTTTTATATGTATGTAATATTATATCTGCATTTTACAATTTATATTATACATTTATACCCAAGTATTTGATATGTAAAACGAGAATTTGACATTTATATATATGATTGTTATATGTAGACACTGAGATAGATAACTACTAAACTCGCTATTTTTGTAATGCAACAGAAAACGATCCAACTCGAACGCATCATCGAGGTGCTACATTTTGGCGCGTCCATTACTTTATATACAATTTTCGTAAAATTAAATTTAACGTGTCAAAGAAACAAATGAATAATGATCGTAACGATTTTGGTATTAAAATTTTTATAATGATGTAGATTTTATATTGATATATTTTAAAGGTATGAGGAAATATTTTTAATATTTTTAAAGCAGTTTTAAAATATTTTTAAAAAAGTCTAAATTCCTGGGATATATAGTACATTGTTGCGTTCATGAATACACACACACAAATATATATATATTCTTATACACAAAACAATAATAGAAAATATATATTATATTATTATTATCTTCTTTTCCCTTTCTAATCCTCTTAGCTAATATTAGTCCTCAATTTATACTTACACTGTAATCCTTTACATTTTTCAGCCTTAAAATCTCAATTATCTTTCCAGTAATAATAAACATATTCATTTATATTAATATTATTATATAAAGACTTATGTATTCAACTTACAGATTGAAATACACAAGAAAGATGAAAAAATAATTATAATAAAAAAATGTATTCATAATAAAACAAAGTACCTATGTCCTATATTATATATACAAAATAATTAGGTACCTACCCATAAAAAAAAAATACAAAATAATTAAATACATATTTACATTATTTATAAATGTTTAAATAATATCAATTTAGATGACTTGGTCCTCAAGGAAGATTTATTTTTTAATACCCGAATTCTATTTAATTATTATAATCCCACCACTTTTCACTATGTTTTCTGCGGGCTTTACTTTAATACTTAGTTATGAAACTGAATAGATCCACTTTTTATAAATCTATCAGTACATACAATTACCGTGCATGTATTCACCATTTTAATTTTTATAAAAAATTTAATATTACTATTTAAAAAAAAAAAATTGTATACACACCTTCCTGTGCGACGAGTGTATAAACAACTTATTTTTGCCCCTCGATGGTAGGGTTGGGGGTTGACGCCAAACACGTCGGACCGTTTTTCGTAACCTAGTCCGCCCTCCAATAATTGTTATCTATCTCAGTGTATATAGGTATATGGATATGTGGATATATGTAGATACTAGCTAGGTAATAAAATATATAGACACGAATTATGTAGATATCATACAGTCATATCTTCATGTCAGTATATGGTACTGTCACACACGCACCTCCATAAAATGATACCTATTTTACGCCGTGCCGCCTATACATGACCCATATTATCATTTGACAGTAATATATGCAAGTTATTACTGAATAATTAATGATACCCTCTGTAAAGAATATACATTTATTTTGTATTTCAAAATTAAAATATATATTCGAATACTTTAAAAAAAATATATTCAGAATATTTTTCGAATAATTTTCAAAGTAGGTACTTATTTACCTATTTAATAATTTATTAATATATTTTTATTTTTTTAGTGGGTTAAAAATATTGTTTATTCTAATTTTAGTAGTTTTATTTTATATCATTAGGACATATTATGATAATTTACCGGTACAGATAACCACGATAGATTTTAGATCTTACAAACCTTAGTTGAAAATGAAAATATATATAAAGTGATTCTTTTCCCATCATCTCGGGAAGTATAAATGATTTTTATGAAATTCTGTTTAGAAAGTTATTCCATTCAGCATACTCCATCATTTTATATTTTTAAATTTTTTATCCCCCTCACTTATTTGTTAAAACGATATTGACTTACGATTTTAAAATAACAACCTATATGAATTAAATTATAAATTATTGAAGAATACATTTTTATAAAAATTTCGTTGAAATCCAATGAATATTAGTTATTACTGTAATAGCACGTAATATAATATATTAATATATTATGTTAATAATGGCGTACTACAGAAACAACATCTTACTCAACCTGTGTAGAACAACTAAAATAGAATGTATAGCATTCGAGCACAATTTAAATCTATGTTCTACAAAAATTCCTTATCTCACTTCAAACATATTTGTGAACTAGGCCGTTCAGATATTTTTACTCAACTCCTATAAATTAAACCCAGACCATATCCTGGACTCAATAAATACACATGTCATTAAAAACAATTTAATAAATAAATCTCAATAATTAATCTCATTCAACTTTCAAAAAAAATTGCAAGTAGGTACCTATGAATATTCACATAGATAATTAGATGTGCACATTCAAAGAACCACTTAAGTCCCTGTACATATTATATAATATATATAAATAATTATTTAAAGTTTTTAAAGTTATCAAAAGTTTATAAAATACGAAGTCAACGTAAACTATTATCATACCTTATTAAATCTTATAAGATATTATCATATCTTCTCGAAGAAAATGAAAAAGAAATATTTTTACTGGAGCAACTAATAACAGAACAAGGGAATGCAAACGAGCATCCCTTGATTACATCAAGATTGGAAGAAAAATTTTTCGAAATACTAATTGATCGGAGTATAATACACGACGACAAGAAATTCTTATTAAAATACTTTTATTCATCTTATTCTCCTTCGCCATCTCTCCCAACATTTGGGGTCAGCCATACTAGTCCTACACTTCCACTTAACTTGATCTCCCACATCCTCTTTACTTACACTTGCCCACCTCATATCACTCTCTACTACATCCCCTGCCTCTTTTTCGATCTTTTTAACTTTCTTTAACACATACATTCCTTTTGCTAATCTTACAGGCTCTGTCTTTACACTCTTTAAAACATGCCCGAGCCATCGTAATTTATTCTCTCTCATTTTGTCAACCATTGATCCACCTCTTATACTATCTCATAAGTCGGATTTCCATGGAACGTGGTTCGGTTTAGCTCGCTACACTATCACACGTCATGGGATTGGGTGATTCGGTAACTCGTTGACGCGTGGCGTGACGCGACGTGGCGTGGCGTAACTACGGGGGGTGATATAGGTGATATATCACCCCCTAGACTCCTTTTTTTACTGTGTTAAAAATAGATTAAATTTAATCATATACTATATATATATATATACATATTACTACGCCACATTTTGTATTTATTTTTCCCGAAAACGACATTTTTTTACCCCTCAAAAATTTACCCTACTTTGTCTTTTTTCCAATCTGCTCTTTGCATACAACATATATTCACATTCTCCCTCTCTAAAATATCTACTAACTACCTGCTCCTGTCGGCCAATGTTTTTACATTACACGTATTCAGTGACAAGCCTAGGACTGAAATGATAGGGAAGGTGTGTAACATCCCCAACCTAACCTCATCTCCTTGCCTCGTCCCTGTACGTACCTAATCTCAATTTGTACCTATACTACGTACTCAAACGTGAATATAATCCAAATTATTTTGGTTCTCGTCCTACATCATTGACATCGCGGTCTTTCGATAGACCTGCACATTTAACTGATAAAACAGTAATCACACCCGTTGTCCGGCTGATACTGGTTACCTCGTCCTCGTCCCTCAGACTATCTTCAAACCAAACTACGGAATGACTTTTCACTGGTTTTGCTCATTCACATGCAAGATAAAACAACTCGTCTACGTTCTATTTTGGACACCTTATACTTTTTTGATAGATTTTACGTTGGCTGACGCAACCTCTATTAATCGTCTTTTCCGACATTTATAAGGTAATCGTGGAGGTAACATGAGTAATTGAAATAATTTTATTCAAATACTTTACAAGACTACAATCCTAATGTTGTATTAAAATTGAATAATTTAGAAAGTTAACATGTACCGAAACTTATCACATTTTAATTTGATATTTTTATGTTATCTATAATAATATTTGTATTTGTTGTGAGTCTCGTAAGTTAATGTACTTGCATATCAATATGGGGACTCAATTAAGCGTACATTTGGGCTATGAGACTCAACTGTAAATTATAATTTCGGAGATTTTCACGCATAAATATAAATATGGCATGTATTTAATTGTATTTGTTTTATATATATATAGTGTATTAGTGTCTATATAATTTTAATATAGAATTTTTATTATGAAAATGATCATAGATAATAAATAGGTACCTACACTTTTAAAATAATTCTTCATATAATAATATATAAAATTCATATTAAAGAGTACACTATAATAACATATATATATATACATATATATAAATTAAAATTAATAATTTTATTTAATAATGAAACTGAAGTAGAAACATTTTTAGAAACAAATTAATCGTTATTTTAAATTTAAAGTGGTTTTTATATTATTCAGTGCATAAATTTACGATCCCTGAATTAATACATTAACTGCTATCTGTATATATAGTCACGGACGGTATAGGTACTCGCAGAGTCGTTTCGAAAGTTGACCATTTGTATGCGATCACAACTTTGACAATTTTTATTATTCAAATCGTCCTCTAGCCATAACTTTAATTTAATTACACTATTCTCCATCCTCAATAATTATTAATTCTTTCCGTCTCTTTTACAGTTTTATAGCCATATATAGGTAGGTAATCTATTTTTAAATTATAGCACTGAACCAATATATATAGGTACGCATATTAAATATTATCGTTTATCTGGGTCGACCAGATTTCATTTATCGGAGGGACAAGAAATCTCTGCGTATTCCGAATTTAGAGTGTCTAGTGACTACAGGCTAGTATATAGCATTACATTTATAACTCCCAGCGGTCTTATCCACAAACATATTACGGTAATGGCCTTCGTATTTTACGACCGAGAATAAAATCTCATATCGCAGTTTCCCGAAATCATCACATTTTCATCTTGGCGCTACACCTTATCTATAACAACTATATAATATAAGTCCCAAGCTTAGATACATTATACATGATCCGTTTTTATTAGAATTTGTAATTAGGCAGTATTTAATTACGGAATACAGGTATGTATGCCGAAAATGATTGATTGTTTTTTAATGCTATTTTTAATTATTTTAATAACTATTTCACAAAAATGTTTATTAACTATAATTATTGTAGTATTATAGTCGTATAAATGTATAATGTCAATGGAATGTTTATTTGAAACAATTTAAAACTATATACCTGTAGCAAATATCAATATGTATAAGTATTAGGTACCCAAGTACAGGTACATATCTTGATCATAGTTTTAGAAGGGGGGGGGTGATACATTTTTAGAAATATTCTAGACCCGAAAATGTGTATATATAATACATATAATACAAATATAAAATGTACACATAATAAACTCTTGTAAATAAACAAATGCATTTTAACAAGCAATATTATTTTAGTTTTTTCATTATTAAATCAATTTTTCTTTTTTTTCATTTTACCAAAATTTTCTGCTATTTTTTTCTACTGGAATTTCTCTGATACACTAGATAACTTTTTTCTCAACTAATAAATTCAATAGATTTTTCCTACCTGAAGTCTCTTTTGGCAGCCAACTCATTAGCATATTATTTCTGCTGGAATTTTCATTTATTCATAATAACAAGCGTAAATTAATAGTAAAATAGAGGCTTGCCAAAACTAAACAGACAACAGAAAATTTGATTTTTCAGTTAACAAATAACACAATATTATATAATATCGGGATATCACACCAATAAAATTCACCGCTAGATAATGATAAATACACGACGGAAGGACATTTTAAATTCGTTTTATTATATAAGATATATCACAATTTTATTAAGGTATTACAGTATCACCAAAATTTGTTCAATCAGTTTACGAAATTATAAGAATTAATTAATTATCTAATTTTGTATATCACATGGGCCTTTTGTGGGGGGGGGTACTCGCTCCTATCGTACCCCCCTCAGATACGTGACTGCCCAAGTACCCGACACCAGCGGATAGACGATACTAGGGGGACGCCTTTCCAGAAAATCGTATACTTTTAAAGACATTTTTAGCAAAAATGTAAACAAAAAGCTTGAATAATTACTGGCGTACGGAAATATGTAATATTTACAATTTATTTTATTTAAAATTTTATGGGTGGATGGAGCAGTGAATTTTGATTTTATAACTTATGCCATTGGGCATTGACCCAACGTATATGATAATATAATGTATATTATGTATGTAATACGCTATATCCGCCGTCGTCGATTTCCGAGTCTATAATATTATTTATATTATTATGTAACATGCGCACTTACTGGAAAATATCAATTATCATTAACGGTTGGGTAATTCGAAACGGGAAAAAAGAATGACCGCGCCTCAGAATCTAACGACAGAGATAGTACTATACTAGTGATGGGAATAATTATTCGAATAACGGAAAAATTAATATTCAAAATTCGAATGTTCGAAGAGGTCATCAGTAAATATTCGAATATTTCAAAATTATAACTTTTTATCACAAAAATGCATTTAGGATTAATAAATATTATTTTTACAAAATAATTTTGTATATAACGAAAGTATACGAAGCATATATGTTACGAAAGGTCATTTATACCGATGGGCGATTAGAACCATACAATATACAATACACATATATAAGTCAATCGGTTGACGCGGTAACCGTATACCAAAAGGCTTTCAGTTTTTACACACAATTTTATTTATTTTTTTCTGGTTTTATCGGCTATACTCCTCCCTCGGAAATTTACAATATATTAGAGTAAATACTAAATACTCTATACTTACTAGAATACTTAAAATAAATAATATAAAACAATAATATTAGTAAAAGGGTTCCCCAAATGTTTGTCAATAACAGTTAATTAATAACAATTAATAATAATAATATGCAGTCCCTAAAATTTCCAAATTTTCGTACTACACACTTAGTCCCGAAATATTATATTCATTGGTAGAAATTAAAAAGGGGTAGGTTAGTGACTAGCTCCTTGAAAAGTAGGTATTATATTAGATTCTGAGCGTAGCGAGGAAGCTTATGGTTTTACAATGATGTTTATTTATTTATTTTTTTTTTTTCTGTAAACACTTTTTCTACCAGAAGGAGTGCTCCGATCTTTACACTCATACCCGGTTTCCGGTAGCAAATTACATCTAGTTGGTACTTTTAAGAGGTCATTTTTCGATTTTCATTATAGTTTTTTAATGCGTAAGCAAAAACTAC
This sequence comes from Pemphigus obesinymphae, assembly GCA_025469235.1. NCBI lineage: Eukaryota > Metazoa > Arthropoda > Insecta > Hemiptera > Aphididae > Pemphigus > Pemphigus obesinymphae. The sequence continues at coordinate 76 of JAIPRL010001521.1, read as the reverse complement.
CAAAAAAATTACGAAAAATACGATTTTGTAAAATCGAGAATTTAATTTCGTCGTGATTTCGAAAATAATGACTTTA
>JAIPRL010001520.1:31903-80319 GCA_025469235.1 Pemphigus obesinymphae | reverse complement strand
GCCGCAAAAGAAACCGTCCTCTTAAATTCTAAAACTTCAAACATCATAAATTCGCCCCCTCATCACGTCTCAACTCCCTAAAACATCCGACCCTCTGGAAGAAGCTCAGGCTTGAGACAGAGTACCCCCTCACAAAGCAAGTCAAGTATATTAGGTATAGGTATATAATATAAATAAAATATATTATAATTTTAAATGATATTATAAAATATCATATATATTACAATATTATAATATATTGTAAGATAATATTAGCATAACAGTATGTTACTATATATCTGACAATAGTTTCGGACAGTATTTGGTAAGAATAGTGGTTAATTTTAATTATATGTGTGTATATATATATAAAACATAAACAAAAAAAACATTAAATAGCCATTATTTAATATATTTTTGGTATAGAAAATATCTAGTTTCAAGTCATTACATAAACTTATAAATTAACTTATTAACTAATAGATAAAAATGTTATAATAATAATAATAGGTATTATAAAATATATGAAAATAAAAAATTCTAAGATAATATAAAAAAAAAAACAAGTTGAAAAAGAAAACATAATTCATACTACACACAGTAATATATGATTTGAATATTATTCTATGACTATTACTTTAATTGCCCTTGTAAAACATAATATTTAGAAGTATATTTGTATAATCAACTATTTTACTATCGTTGACGAAAAAAAAAAAATCAGTACCGAGATTAATAGAAAGTATAATCATATAATATAGTTTTGGTTGATGTAGTAATAAGTAGGTAAATTCCATACTTAAAATATTAGGCACCTCGTTAGTGTGTTGATTAGTATACGCTGTCAGAGTTCTATGTGCACTTGCTGATAGTTCATATTTTTTATAGAGACATCGTTATTCTTCCAATTTTTTTTTTCAAATATTTATTTATTTCGAAACAATATTAATGTGGTAATCTCCAGAAACATGGAGCGGACGGACAATAGGTATATATTATATAATATAATAATATACAATAATATTTAAAATAATAATGTTTATAAAACACAGGACTCTGGTAACAATAATATAATTTAATATATATTATATAAAAATCATTTTACAATTTAAATGGTTCCGTTTTAAGTTATGCATTCGGATAAATATAAAATGAATATTTGCGCCAGTAACTATCGATTTGATTTTTTGTAATCGCCACATACGAAAGTCGGCATTCTTCTTTGTTGAATTTTTTTTTTTAATTCATATAAGTAATAATATAAGTATTTGTATTGTTATAAAATGTGAATGTATGATCAAATTATATGTATTAGATGGATCACAAACTATTAGAAATATCTCCATAGAAATTCGTTAAATCTTTATGCGAGTCTCAGAATAAAGAGGGAGTAATATAGAGAGATATACGAGAGAAAAATTATAACTGACTTCACCATGATAAAAATAATAATCCTTTAAAATATCTGCATTAGTGTTAATAGGACTTATAATAAAGGATCTTAATTTTACGTTATGATTTACTTTCATTTATACCGGCATCATATACCAAATCTTCTTGCAATCTTTTTTTACAGTTATTTAAGTTAACTCCAAGCTTTGCATAATTATAGTACCTATACATAATATACATCAGTTATAATTATTCATATAAATTATTATAACGTGATATTTGAATGAATAACGTAAGTAATATATTATTATATATTTTTACAATATCTTTAAAATTTTCAGAGAAAAAACCGTGCCGAACGATCACCACTCTACGATATCCGGCATTTTCCATGTTCCTCCAATACGAGAAAACAATACGACGTTAAACCACTACAACAATAATAATAATTATAACAACGGAATTAATAAATCCAACCACGAACAAAAGAAAACGTTCAGAAATATATTACCACAAGTAAGAACCTATTGCCAACATTGTTCCCAGCCATTGATTTAATTATAGTAATAAACAAATTGTTGTATTATATTACTCAAATTAAAACTATTAATAGATATTTTAAGAGGACACTAAACACACATTTATTTCTCTGTCTTACATTTGCAAATCCACGTACCGCATTATTACTACAGTTTATTTATAATTCATATTAGAGTAAATTTACCTAATATAAAATTTTTAGAGGAAAAACATAAAACTATACTTTAAAGAGGATTTATTTAGAAAAAAATGTTTTTAATTTAGTTATATACATTTAAAGAACAGAGTTATTTAATTAATTATAACTTGTTTAAAATTAATAATATTAAAAAATACCATGCTAGAATATAATTTATGTTCACCTCTAAAACTTATAATAGTTAAATTTACACTTATATTAGTTATAAATAAACTATGGTAAGAATGTGTTACGTAAATTGCTATGTTAGACAGAAACAACAAACATATGGTTTGCGTTCTCTTAACAAATGAAAATTTTCAAACATTTCAGAGTATATAAAAATTAGGGTGAAACCCGTTTAAATAATGAAACCCAACATGAAACGGTTTAGGTTTGTGTGAAAACACGCACCACGTTTGAGTGAATTCAGAATATACAACTGAGAATTTATGGATGCATTATTTTAAGCAAAGTTGTCACGTCCGATAACATAACATTCTATTATTTAATTTTCGCCTGTACTACTTTCAGTTACACCTATAAACCGATTTGTGTCACTCACTCGCTTCGTTTACTCGGGAAAAATACCCCCTATTTGTTGTAAAACGTAACGTAAATTAAAATACCAATAAACTGAATGCGGAAATATCGTAGTGTACTTTTTATACTCAATCATATTATAAAAACATCGTTTTATAAGTACAATTGAATGAAGTAAACCTAAAATCTATTTAATTTTTAATATTAATCAATTCGTATAGTGTTTCAATATACGCTCATAACTTATCAGGTAGTATTTAAAATATAATACGGGTATTAATATTTAATACTAACTGTATCTAATACTTATATATTCGTAAAAAAAATGATAATTAAAATGGCTTAAATTAAGGCTTACAAAACAATTATTCCACCAGAAAATTTGATATGTCGTTTGCGTATATTAATTTACATATTAATTTATTATAGGTGGATTTGCTGATTCTAAAAAACAAACTCTAGTCTAAACCATATTGTTATAGTTGATAAATTACATTTTCCATTTTTGAAAAATTGTTTTTCTTATCTAATTAATATTCAAATTGAACTATATTTTGTTGGATTTTTATATACTTAACATATCTGTTATAAATAAATTACTAAAAACCTTAAGGGGATCGGTAACAGTCCGTTTCTAAGGAGTTTTATATTGCAGACCCAGAAGAAGAACGAAACAACTAAAAAATAGACTAATTTGAATTAAGCTCATATTCTAATAAATCTCATGTTACTAAACGACTTGATAAAAACGACTAAAGTCAAATTCATATTAGTTTTTGTTTAAAAAGTTGTTAAGTTTTTTAACACTTCTAGATGTAATAAATTACTTTTAGTGATGACCAGCTGAACTAAGATAAGTCGTTTTGGCCGTTTTCATTTTTAAACCATCGTTGATAATAATTAATCTCCGTTTCTAAGGAGTTTTATATAGGTAGTTTAAAATATGTAACCATAAGTATGGCGATTTTTGAATTTCAAGCTCCGAATCAAATGATTTTGTTGAAATGGTGGTTAAGGAGATTGGAAACGGCGTTTGTCTGTCTCTCTCTATCGCACACGTAACATAGCAATTTAGACCGTTTCTATTTCCAACGATCTAGTGATGCGATATGGATTATAAAAATTGATCTGAATTGGTCGTAATATCTACTTTAGATCAACTTTTCCACATTTTTGATTCTTTTCTCCAAAATGCCACCTAAAAGTAACTTAATATATCCGGACATTTAAAAATTTACATTTACAACTTTTATTAAAATTAAGCGGAAAAATAAAAAAAAGTGGTAAAATCGTTCTAAAGTAGATTTCACAAAGAATTCAGAACAGTTTTCAAAATCCTTAACACATCACTAGGACAATCGTTATGATAGAAATGGGATCTAGTTTCTTTTCAATTACTGTAGTAGTATTTATTGACATGTTCCCGTGCGTACGAGTGAACACACATCATTATTATGCCTAAGGTATTTACACACACTAATAACCCTAATAACCAGATACAATACCTGACACAAACACACTGCGTAACGCGAATATACCGTATAATTGCCTATGTACAAACCCCTTAATAAATAACCGCTTCCAAATCCATTAAGAGGATCGGAAACGGTCCGTTTCTAAGGAGTTTTATACAGGCAGTTTGAAATGTGCAATTATAGGAGCCGTGAGAGTATGTGAGTCATAATTGATTGTTAGTATGTGTGACTTTCCAGAATGCCTATTATCTGTAAAACTGACGAGTACATGTAATACACCTATGACAATAATTTATTAGTATAGATATTATTTTGTCATATTATTAACACTAATAATTTTCTAATTTACTTAATTCACATTTTACATAGCAGCAACAGCTATAAAAAAAAAAAGCCATAACAGCGGTGCTGCCGTGCTGGTAAATGTACTTTGACGGACGGTGGACGGCTCGTGACTATATTATTATCATATTGTTTACGTATATTTTATTTTGTAGAGTATCGACAGATTATGTTTTGTTCTATTAATATTATCTAAACATAGCCAAATCGATTTAAATCATACACAATAATATAAAATGTATCATAAGTAATAAGTAAGTTAGTAAGTTGTATATCAATATATTATCTACAAAATCAAAACATACATAGATAGGGAAATTTTAAATTTTAAGTTAATTACTTTAATTGAAAAAATCATTCATTTTTATCCTTATAGATCATAACTAAACCTCGAATCAATAATTTTTTATGATCGAAACATAATAACGATATTCTTTTATACCAAATTGCCAATGTGCACTTATTTTTAGCAAAATAAAATTGATTTAAAAGTTACTGAAAACTATTGACAAAATCAGAGGGGTGCTAAGGGGCCAAAAGGGGTTAAAAAGCACCTATTTTATTATTTCAAACCTATTCTTTTTTTTTTTATTAATTATTATTAAAGTTTCCGTTAAACATATACATTATAGCTTAACTATTAACAAATTTAATGATACATTACTAAAACTTAAACCAAAAAAGAAAAACAAAGAAAAATTTAAAAAAATTGATTATTAGACAATAAAATAACAATTTTTAATAACCAAGAAGAATTTAAATACTGAACCCAGAACTATAAAAGAAAGAGATAATATTACGAATACAATTTAGAGAAAAGGAATTAAGGACAAAAGATGAGTTCTGTTCATGCGATGAGAGAGTTCATAATAATCTCACACTTACCTTCGCGTCAGAAGGACAGCTAAATAATATGTGCTGAAAATCACATACCCCAATTTCTTTGTGAAGAGAACAGTAAGGAGAGGAGTTTAAATTAAGATAGTAAGTGTTAGATGACAAACGATTATGGCCAAATCTAAGTCTACAAAAATAAATTATATAAAATCTAGAAAGATTATATTGGAAAACCATAGGAAATGAGGAATATCAGGATAGGAAGATTTAAACAAACTAGCTGTTGTAGTATGCGACGTCCATTGGGAACGCCAAACATTTCTAATAACTCTATTAAATTGAGGAATCAAATCAAAATATGGAATTGCATGAAACGATCGATATTGAACGCCTGCGACAATCTTAGCTAATAAATCAGCATACTCGTTACCGGTAATACCCACATGGCTTTGTACCCACATGAATTTTCGTAAATGACCCTCAACTGGCTCAACTTCGAGAACAACAATTAACGAACAGATAATAATAAAAAAAAACTGACGATCCAGACTTAAAGAAATTTTCTATAATGGAGTATAAAAGGAATTGAGAATTTGTAACAATCAAGAAAGAGTTGGGAGAGAGAGAATGGATATAACATAAAATCTAAGATAATCTTCGATTTCAAACACAAGCGATTTAAGTGGCTTTTACATGAGGTGGCTGTGGAAATTATAACGTCATATATTTTCTACGAACACAATAATAAAAATACCAAATATAAATACAAAATTGTATTACACAAGAAATGAGTTGTACAATCTAAAAATAATTACGTCTTATTCTGATTTAACAATACATTTTAGTCTTAATTAATTTTCTTGATCTTTAATAATTTATAAAAATAATATTGTGAAAGTTTATAAAGTCGAATAGATCTGGTTACTTCGTTCAAATTACTTTTAAATAGTAATTTAATTACATTTTCGTTACTTGAAATAATAATAGCGCCTAACACATTTTATTACTGCATTATTCAATAAAGTAATTGCGGCACAGTAACATGTAACTTAGTTTTACTTATTTTACCTATTTATAGTAGGTTTTTAATTTTTTGATTTGAATAGGTGACTTTTTGGCTGTTGACGTATTATATAGTCATATTAATGTCTAATATAATAAAAGGAATGACTTTAATTTTAATGCCTTATTTTTTTCTTTATAAACTCAATAATATAAAAGATTGGAATATATAATAGCATTGTTTGTATGTACTTATGAGTATAAAATATATATTCGTATATCTAGCTAATATAAATAATATTATTGACGTACAATGATTATGTTATAAAAATAAAGAATTAAAAAAATAGTAGTCTGGTTTGGTATGTTCTAAACCCGCCACCCGCAGCCGCAGCCGTAGCCTCCACCCGCAGCACTCCTCCATCTGCACGCTGCACCTGCACCTGCACCTGCACCTCCACCCACAGTACTCCTACACCTGCACTCTGACGTAACACAGATCTTGAACGTTACCGTATGTTAATAAGGAATAATTATAATAGTTAATTTTTATTCATTCAAAGTATTTGATAATTTTACATAGGATTAACGTTTTATTAGATAAAAAATAATATTATGAAAAAAAAATTGAATATATAATGCACAAACATTTGTAGATAGCATAAAAAAAAAACTTAACTTTTTAATTTAGTTATGACAGGTTAAATTTTTAACTATGACTAGTTAGGTAAGCAGCTCAAATAACTTTTAACTAGTAACTATTAACAAAAAAAAAAAAAAAATGTTAAAATTAAATTAACATTATCTAGTTAACTTTATTGTTAATTTTTACTATTCGTAACGTAGGTAGTTACCATTTTTTAAAACATAGTTTTTCGTTTATATTTGTTTTAGATATTAGCCGTGTCTGCTAAGAATGGTTTACTATTGGTTTACGGAATGACGTTGGGACTACCCACAATAGCTATTCCAGCGTTATACTCCACTTCGGTATCGAATTCCCCCAGTTTTTCAAGATATGTAGATCCAATTCAACTGAATAAAGAACAGATATCATGGTTCAGTTAGTATAGTTTATATTATACAGCTATTATTTTTCTTATTAGTTGTTGAATATTTTATTAGTATTAATAAAAATTCAAACGTAAAAATATAATCAATATATAGTTTTTTATTCTTAACGTCACAAATTGTAATAATAATGCAAATATAAAAACCAGTTTAGCCAGTAGACAATCGCTACTGCTTGTGTTAATTGATACTAAATGTATATAATAATAAAATGCTGATAATGCAACACTTCTTTCCTTAAAAAAAAAAAAAAAAATTAAAATAATAATTATATTTATGTTGATGACTTCAAAATGACTTTAACTTTAAAATTAATACATAATTGCTGTGTTAGTAAATAATTTACTTATAGATAAGTATTATTGTTTAAGTAATATATATATATATATATATATATACATAATATATATATATATATATTTTTTTTTAATTTAAAATTTTTTTAAATTTTTTCATTTCATATCTCAAATTATTTTTATTGACAGATAAAAAGATTTACATATAGATTCTTATCACTACAAGGTATGTAATGACGTTTATAAAATATATGGTTTTTTACTTGATAAATTTCAGAAGGTTTAGTGTTTATTATATATCAACATTTCACATTATTTTGTTGATTATATTTTAATATACGAGCATAGATTATAATAATTAAAATATATAATCAATGAACAATGTTAAATTTATTAGTTAAATCATGACTCTGATAATAACTTATATATATTCCAAAGTCACCTGGTTTCTACAACTTTGAAATAATGTTTAGTAAAAATCTACCGGTTAAATTTTAGGAAATATTTTTATTGAAAATCAAATATTGTGACATTTAAATACATTATAATTATTTAAAATTTACAAAAATTAATTCTATACAAATGTATTTAGGTAATAAGGTACGACATTATTTAATTTATGATACGGACTTAAAGTTATGGAGATATAGATTAGATTATATTATAATATATGATAATATATTTTTAAAAAATTGAATAATTTTATAAAAATAAATATATATTTTATTTATTAATATTTTTTTATGATTTAATATATTTGTACACTTTTAGTAAATCTATCGTGTTATCTAATAATAACTTTATTGTATACATTACTTTTATATATAGGCAGTATAAACCTAATATGCGTTCCACTTGGATGTATACTATCTGGAACACTCACACGAATTTTTGGCAGAAAATACTGCATGATCGTGCTCACCTGTCCTTTTATCCTGGCTTGGATGATATTCTATTTTTCGTCTACAGTAACCGAACTATACTTGGCTTTAATCATCATCGGACTTTGTGGCGGTTTGTTAGAAGCTCCAGTAAGTATTATCCAATGTAGTGGTAGTCAAATTAAATATACATTAAAATTATCATAAAATAGCATTTGGAAAATTTTAAAATCAAATCTTTTCAGAAATTAAAAGTTTAAAAATTCAAAATATTACTATTTCTGCTGTTAAATGTTAAATATTTTTTTCAATGCCATGATTTTGTATTAAAATAATTTCCAAGTTTTATTTATACTTATCCATTCCTGTATATAATTATAATACTTATCAGTCTCGATTTACGTAATAGGTGTTAACCTATATCGCTGAAATCACTGAACCTCATCTCCGAGGAATGCTCTCTGCCATATCATCGACGACAGTCTTAATCGGGTGTATATCACAATTTATTTTAGGCAACTTTCTACACTGGAGGACGGTTGTGCTTGTTAACATGGTCATACCCGTAGGCACATTGATATCACTATTATTTATACCAGAAAGTCCTCATTGGCTGATAAGTAAGAACATTCTTAATAAAATGTTTTATAAATATTTTCATGTAATTCCCATTAAATATACACTATTTGTTTTTATTTATTTTAAAAATGTAATGCCATGACGGTGATGTATAGGGGATGATTTAACAAGTAGAGTAAAAATAACCAGTAATTGGAAAAAGGCAAATATATATAATACAATAGTTACAATGAAAATAAAGTAAGAAATATATAATAATTCTAATAATAATACCTAAGTAATGTACCGGTTGTATTATTATGTAATATCAGTGGCATGAATAATCCAGTGTAGTGGATGGTTGTATTCATAAAAAGTGGTATGGGTACCAATTGAAAAAGACCAGGGATTTCGGACAGTATTGGAAGGAACTATAATTTATATTAAAAATCAGTTCAGGAGCATCTATATGTATAATCAGATAAAAGAAACCTGAGGACATTTCTGTCAGGTTGCATTCGGTAGAGTAAGAGTTTCAATATTTCACAGCTACCGTGAGATAGAATTGGGATCTTTAATTTAAATGCAAAGGGCATAACTTATAAAACTTATATAGCACTCCCTCAATTTTGATTAGAATATAATTTTTTAATGAAGTTCATTAATAATATGATTGTTTTTTTTTTTTTTGTCAGGTAAAAATCGTATAGCAGACGCCGAGAAATCTCTATGTTGGCTTCGTGGTTGGGTTAAACCGGAGGTGGTTCAGCAAGAATTGTCGATGTTAACGAATTCAATAGATTTAAATAGAGAAAATATTATAATGAAGAAAAACAAAAAGTTTTATTCTTTCTACGCTAAACGCACATTTGTATTGCCTTATTTCATCATAACCGCGGCTTTCTTTTTCGGAAACTTCGGTGGAATGAATACACTGCAAACGCATTCTGTATGTTTAACTTATATATAAATTACATTTGTATGAACTTATAACCCTCAAAACAGGTACAAATTTTCGAAACGTTGGGATCTCCGATCGATGGTTATATGTGTACGTTAATACTTGGAATTTCACAGTTGATGGGTGCTGTAATATGCTCATCGTTAGTTCACTGGACGGGTAAACGTTCAATAACGATAATTTCCATGGCAGGATCGTCGGTATGTTTCTTCGTCGTTGCGGCATATGCGTATGTAAAACATTACAACGAGGAAATCATACTTAACGTCACTTGGATACCGTTAGTGTTTTTGAATACAGCCGCATTTATGTCGCATGTTTCCATTAAACAATTGCCATGGATATTAATAGGAGAGGTAATTTAATGCGAGTGAAATATTGTTATTTCTTCTTCTTCGTCTTGGCGAATTTACCATCACAATTTGTGGTATCATTCTTCAAACTATCTATTGTTCAATCCTAATTCTATATAAGTTTCTAATTTTATTAGTTCTATGGCTTCACTAGTGTTAAAAAACCGTCCTTAATAATAGTGCCTATTTTGTCACACTACATGCTCGTCGTTGTTTCATTTCAACCCAACTTTACTTTCACTTCGTACCCAACTAGAACTTAGTCTATATCTATTATAATTCCTTCATATTTTGCATAATTGAACCTAAATACCTGAAATCTTTACAATCTTTATCGCTTTACCTCTAAGTCTTTAACCACACTAGTAACTTTAGTAACTTTATTTCCTCCTATCATATTTCCAAACCTAAACTCAAAATATTTTGCTTTAGACCTTTCTACTTAATGTTAATTTATTTTTCAATATATCTGCTATTATCACATCATCTACAAACATCTATTATTCCTCTGTGTTGCATATCTCTATATTTTCTTAGTTATCAATGTTTGTCCTAATTGATTTTACATTTGTTTAGTTTTTTCCACTAAATATTCGAGCTCAAGCCAGTGGGATCAGTTGTTCTAGTTACTACATAACTTCTTTCATCGTAAACAAATCATATTTTATGGTGATCGATTGTATTGACTTGCCAGGAATATTTCTTGTGTTTGCCACCGTAAGTATAATCGGATGCGTTACTCTATATACAATTCTGCCAGAAACGGAAGGAGTGTCTTTAGAAGATATACAAGAACATTTTGTGAACAAATCTAAAACGTTTGTAACAACCATTGAAAGAACCGACAAAAACAACAAGAAGAAAACGTGGGATACGACGAATCCTTTGTCAGAATTAAATCATACAGAAAATTAAATTTGATTTATATAGTAACGTGTTTTGATGTTATATTTTATTTATATATACCTTTATATCTTGTGCTATAATTGGTGGATCTTCCTATTGCTGACATTTTTTTTTTAAATAACAGGTATTAATTATTGAGTTAAAATAAAGAAAATATCAGTCGATGGTAATTTCGTCATACACCATATGGCTAGTAAATACTGCACACGGATTATTTAATTTTGAATTAAAATAAACAAACTGATGGACATAACAATTAGTGGAATACAATTTATTTTCGTTTATTTACTAGTGTTGTTATATCCCTGGTGAACAAACAAAATTTATATACGAAAACTTAATTTAAAATATAGTTAGAGCTGATTAAGAATAATTATATTAATCTGATACCACTCCTATTCATTTCTTCTTAACATCTAGTATTTTCAATTACATTGTTTAAACATCCATTGGGCAAGAATGCATTAAATGTTTAGTTTTATTAATGGTTATATGGACAATATAATTAATCATATGGAAGAATAAACTTGAAATATGGACGGGTCTAGTAGTGAAAGACAAGAGTCCTTATTCACATACATTCCTATAAAGTAATTATAAACACCATAGCACTACCTGAATCTACGATTTAAAAATATTAAATATTTATTTACGTACAAGGTATTTTTCATTCATTGAGCAATCAGCATAGAAGAAGTGTTATATATAAGTATAACATGTTATAATATAATATATAATATATAGTTGAATAGGTGTTGTAGGACATTAATATGATTTTGAGAGTTTTAGGACGACCTCCCTGCCTCCCAGTCTACTAGACGATGCCGTCGCTCGGCCAACGTCGCCATCGCCATTGCAACCGTTACAATCCATCAATCCACCCATCATTGACTTAATATTAATCTCTATAACCCCTCCCCCTTTCATTATTGCCACCCTCACATACCAAATCCCTCCGTATTTAAATTTTTTTATTATTACATCTACACCATAATACAAACCATACAAGTCCCTTCAAACATTAGAAATTTTTAATCCGACCAATCCCACTCCCACACTTACTTTTTAATTTTTTACAATTGTCCATCACAAGTTAAATTATATAGACATATATCATAAAAATCGATACTAAACATAGGTATATCTGCTAACGACCACACCCCCTTCCACCGCCTTCCACACAAAATCCTATTTACGTTTGTTATCACGAATATATATATATATCAATCAATATACATTTTATACACTATATTATACTAAATACATATCTAGTAATATTTTTATGCTCAATATATTTTTAATTATTTCCGACACTATCTACATATAGGTATAATAAAAATCTAAACGTATTATAACGTTTACGAAAGAGATATATGAGTCATTCCTTTTTAAATATAAATATATAGAGAGAAATTGAGTTACACATTGCAACTTTTACACTTTTCTCAATTAAAATGCCTCGTTACCAAATGTACACAATGACGTATAGACAATAACCAAGAACGAATCACAGATGGGTATGCGATTTAACAATATTATTATTTTCTTTCATACATCCCCCGTTATCGTCTTCGACCCAGTAGCTCTATTCTGTAACTCGATAAGACCTGTTATCGACAACCTTTGGTTCGTTAAGATAACGAAATAACCACTATCGAATAATTATCAATAGAGTGATTCTGTAACAGATTTGTTACTAATATTATCGTTAATGTATTGGAAATATCCGATAATGGGCGGTGAGAATTGGCCGTTAAGTGTTATCCAATTATAAAATATGTTATAATTTATCAGTATCACATATTGTTTGGTTAACAAACTCGAACTTATATTTTATTTTTATGATTAATGATTACGTATGAGTTATGAATATTATTGTATCATAGTGTTTAATGTTTATATAAATATTTTTTGGGAGTTGGAGGTCTCAGAAGAAATACTCAGCAAAATTGAGGCATTTAACTAATAAAATTATATATTATGTTAAACGAATTTATATATTGAAAAAACTGGGTTTTATAAAAAGTACAAATATGTACTTAGCCGATTATTAATAATATAAGTAGGTACAATAGAGTTAGAAGCCGCTCTCTTTATAATAAAATAATTATTATAATAATCAAAATAAAAATTATGTTAAATATAGGTAGTGAACATTGATTATTGAATACAGTATAATTAAAATTATAGTATTAGACTAAAGGTTTTAAATTTTGTAACATCGGATAGAATATGCGTTTAATTATAAACATTTACTTATACTTCATGCGCTGTGATCAGACAAGATTTATAATCTCCTATAAAATTGTCGTTAGCCGTTGGTTTCTTATCAACTTCTTTCACGGTTATATAGATAGGTTTGGCAACTTCTATTACAATTACATGGGTCAATGTGTACCGTTAATGATTATCGCCTTTTGGCGCTCTCTAGCGGACTTAATATCCAAACTATTTATTTTTATGCATCATATGCTTGTTTTATCAAATTTTTATAATCTATAAGTTAATTTTTGTTTGTGATTATGTTGTTTATTACTATAGTTGAAATCGAAGTCGTGAGTTAATAAATAAATTATTTATTAAATAAAGTTACAAAATCAAGGCACTTACAATACAAATATAACATAACTACCTTGTACTATCTTGTACAAAATTATTCTAAATATATAGTACATTCAATTATAACAATTTAAAAACTATTTGTTATGTTTTACAATGTTTTGAAAGTTTTTTTTTTATTATGTTTTTCGAAATATTTTGTATTAGAATTTAGCAAGACTGGATGTTTCTACATATTGACTACAAATAAAATATTTGCTCATTCTGTAGACATGATTCAGTAACCAAATTATAAAATAACAATAAATAGTGATACTGACACGGAACTATTTTTAATTACTTTTAAAATATATATAAATATTTTAAAATTTTTAGATATTTTCTTCTTTTAATTTCCTAAAAATGTCCTATGTAGAACCCCTTAAAAATGTATTGTGTGTGGCGTCCTCTTAAATGAAACGATTGATATATTTTTATTAGCTATAGTCTATGGGCCTTTTGACCAAATTGTGGAATGTGCCTTTTGATTATTCTAGTGGGACACTGATCATGATACAAGATATAATAATTTTAATTCCTGCATTAAGTCATGGCTTATTAAATCTCATTAAATCATTGAAATTTTTTTTTTTCTGGACGTCACTTGGTATAAAATGAGCGTCACAAACAATACTTTTACCTGGGATTAAATTATTATAGACCAATCGTCATTATTGGACTAAAGTAGGATCAAGTATCCGTTTTAAATACTTATGGATAAATTGCTTTTAATTTTGCTTATTGAACAGATTCTAGGCAATGTACAACTTTAGTTTAATTTATGAAATTAAAATAGAATTCAAATTTAATTTCAAAGTATAATATCTAGGGGATATAATACAACGCTAGAGAGCGCACAAGGCGAACTCCCAACACGAGGTAATCATTAACGGAACACGGCGGGATCGTCGATGGACACGACAAGTTATAATCTAACTTTTTTCAACATCTTGTATCATTTCGCTTTTCGTTTTTTGTTGTTTATTTTAATACTAGTTATTTATTTATTTATTTATTTTTTTGTCTCTTTAACTGCTGATCATACCAACATATCCGTGGTTGTAATACACGTCTAGTATAATTTTTTCTCACTGATTCATGGAGTTTATTAGCAATTTCTCGTTTAGACAAAAAAAAAAATAAAACAATTATATACGCGTTCACAACGAACATACGACCGACAACGGATGTGGCACATGACTGGATAGGTACATAATCAATTTTAATACAATTTAACAAAAATAATTCACAAAACAGATAATAATTTTCTTATAATTAATGTATGTGCATGTGTGGCCGACCGGTGACAACGGCGACCGTAAAAACAAATAATAATAATATTTTAGATCATCGTAATTAATTTATAGATAGTACAAAAATAGAACTTATAATATTCAAGCCTCAAGAAAGTTTATACACTTATTCTGTGGTTATACCGGCGCGAATATGTATATCAGGTTAAACTAAGTATTCTGATTATACCTATATATATTATCTAATTTTTTGGCTGACCTAGCCTATAATTATGACGACAAAAATATTTTCTCGTGAATTTTTCTATGCCACATAGTAAAATTCGGTGGGTATAATATTTTATATACAATATATTATATTTTTATATATCAATATAATACCAACTAACTATAATATGGTTTTGCATTTTTTTTTTTTATAAATTTTAACAGTTATTGCTAATTTTCTACGTTAAATTGATTCTTAAATTCTATATTATCTATACAGATATATAACGAACCTATAGTTCGATTTAGATGCTGAGTGGAATGTAATGGTTTTACGATGATGCTTTTCAAATTTTTTGTCTGTCATCGAAAATTCTATAAGGAGAAATTCTTCGATCATTACAAGTAGTACTATTTTCTGGTAGCAAATTTTGTCTAGTTGGTACTTTAAAGAGGTGATTTTTTCGATAAATGCATATGTACAATGTATTAAAAGAATCCAGGCTAAGACCAGATACAGTAAACAGCCAATCAAATATACAAATAAAATAACTAATATTATAATAGTGAGCTTTATAAAATTGCAGAAAGTTCTATCAAAACAAGAGACTTGGGTATTATTGTAAAATATAACGTATAATATGGAGGGCGGTAAAATTCAGATGACATTAACGAATCTAAGGATACTTCGACCATAAGTGATTTGACGTTGCTAAAGACCCAAATATAATAAAAAAATCACGTTCATTGAAGTTGTTATTATATTGATACATGGAACATGAGTAGGAAGATGAGAAGGTTAAACCAAGATCATCGTTATCTTATACAACTTCCGGCAACTTGTAGTCGCCGCAAAATAAGTACGTAAAATTAGGATAAAGATTAAAAACATGGTTAACAGAATGAACATGAGATTGGTAGACAGAGGATGGAGATTGAGGAGGAATATATACACAACTGATTAAAAAGTTAGTTTTAATGGATGAGATGGAAAAACGAACAAAATATTGTTCAATACGTATTTAAATTTTTTATATATAACATTTTTATATAAGAATATTGTCTTTCTATCACTTCCCGTCAAAAAAATGCATTTGCATCAAAATCCAAACCATAATTATAACTACAACTTACAAGTATAATAAATTAAAAACAAATACATACAATTTAGGCATAGATTACATAGACTATTCATTATCTAAATACGTGGTATACATATAGATACGCAAATAGATTCCTGATAATCCTTTAATCTCTATAATTTTGAACCGCAAGAACACCATATACAAAATTATGTATATGATTATAATATATTATCATTTATGAGTACTTACATGCCGAGTGATTATACTATATTACAATCTAT
This sequence comes from Pemphigus obesinymphae, assembly GCA_025469235.1. NCBI lineage: Eukaryota > Metazoa > Arthropoda > Insecta > Hemiptera > Aphididae > Pemphigus > Pemphigus obesinymphae. The sequence goes on along the minus strand of JAIPRL010001520.1, from coordinate 63,581 downwards.
GCGAAACATTTGTCGTATTCAATATTTATTATTATTTTATTTTGTTGCACATAAAATATTTTATAAAATTTAAAAAAAATTATATTATTAATTATGTGTACTCATAGCTGCCCCTTTATCAGATCCTTAAAATTTCCTTGGAGATGCGTTTCTAAAGGCTAAAACTATTTCTATTTTAGCCTCCATCTCTTACTCTCTTAACGCCTCTAAATCCTATTATTTCTTTGATTTCAACTATAATATAACACTCCTTTTTTTTTACTCCCACACATACACCTGATGTTATTACCTCACCCAGATTCCTTGGTTATCCTTAGGATCTACCTCACTTTCCCACAACTCCAATAAAACTCATTATTTAATAATTTTATATTTAATAATTCACCCTAATCATAACTTGTGTTCACTGGTGGATCTGTATATTGGATCTGCAGGTTTATCCTTGAACTAAATATTTCATTCTCTGACAAATTATATCTCTTCGACTCATCATTTTCTGCTGAATGTTAAAAAGCAGTGCTCTTTTTATTTTTATTGAATACTTTAAATCCCAATGGTTCTACCATTAAAATATATAAAGACATTTTAATAATATAAAAAAAAATGTTGTCTTAACTAATGAAACTTTATAGTTCAGACCGAATTTAAATTAACTAAGCTCGTGTATTATATATTAAGAAGACATTCAGAGGCACATACATGATTTTTAAGGTGTTATATAAATACATATATATATAGGCAATTTTAAGGATATATATATCCAACAACACAAATTACTTTTTGTACAAATAAAAACCAAATGTTCTTTAAAATTATTTCAAAGAGTGAAATATTGTTTTAATAATTTGACTGCAGGGCTTAAAACCCTCTAAAACTTCTAAAATAAGTAGTAATCAGCTGCGATAGAATCCAAAGAATTTTAAAACCGATAACCGTTACTAAGTGGTATTTAATTAAAAAGTATATCGATAAATGGTTCTTTAAACATTTTAAAAATACAAAATTATTAATTATATCGATTTGATATCATTTCCTAATTATTAGGGTTACCTTTTATTAACAAAAAACCGCTTGAAAAGCATTAATTATCCAATTATCGGTTTAAAACTACTTCCAACTATTTATAAAAATTATTTTCAATTTGAATTTGATTTAAAAGTAATTTTATGAAATTTATTATTAAATGTTTAATTTTTGCTTTTTCCCCGAAAAGTTTCCCCCATGATCGCGTGAAATTTGTTAGAACGTTGTCAATCTGAGGATGATAACCAATGATAGAGAAAGTAAAATTTAATTTAAATCATTCCTAGGCTATTTTTTATCTAGACTTTTCTATATTGTAAAATTATCTTATCATATTATTAATAATAATATAATAAAACTGTGTATCTGAGACCGGTTCCGGACAACACTTATTATTCATATAATATGGTGTTTCCATACTAAAAATATTAGGCACTTTGCGAGTTGGTTACTAAACGTTGTCAGCGTTCATTGTCCACTTACTCATAGTTTATATTTTCATAAATATTAATTTTCAAAAACTTCCATTACCTATTTTCGTTTGTAATTATTATAATATTTAATAATGTTTTCGAAGTAATATTAATGTTATAATCTCCAGATATATAAATTATAAACCAACGGGATACTAGGTATATAATATAATATAATATTAATATATTATGTACCAATTTGAGAATTAAAATGTTTCCATTTTATTTATTATTTTTCAAGATAATTATTAAATGAATGAATTTTAGTCCATATTTGCGTTAAATCATAATATATAAGAAATTTTATTGAATTAATTTTTTTATTTTAATTAATAAAAGTAATAATTTTTCGCGTTTTGCAAAAACTAGAATATTAATCAGAATGTTTTATTAAAATTTTATTTGTTGAATACTCTCCGTCGCAGTGAAATTCTGTAAACAAAAAATTTTGCCTTTTTGATATTATATTTGAGTTAAATAATTTCAAAATATTATAATATATTTTTCATATACATCCTATTTCCACATAATTTCTATATATATATAACTTTTTCTGTATACAGAGAGAAAGAATAATCGTATATATGGTGTAAGTATAGGTATGACGTAGGTAAGTAGATTTCACACAAAATATATTAGGTTCCTTGTTTGCGTGTTGGTTAGTTTACGTTGTCATCGTTCTTTATACACTTGCTCATAGTTCATATTTATTAAAGAGATTTTTTTTTTTAATATTTATTATTTTCGATTGTAATTATTGTAATATTAAATAACATTTTCCAAACAATATTAATGTGATAATCTCCAGAAATATGGACCAACCGGACACTAGGTATATAATATACAATATAATAATTTACAATAATATTTAAAATAATAGCTTTTATAAAATCGTAAGACTCTGGTAACAATAATAATAATATAATTTAATATTTATTATATACCAAAAATTTTAAAATTAAAATGATTCCATTTTGAGTTTATTTTTTCGGACAATTATAAAATGAATATTTGCGCCAGTTACTATCGTTTTTTTTTTTTTGTTTTTTTTTTTTTTAATCACCATATACGAAAGTCGGTATTATTCGTAAAATCATGAACTTATAAGAAATTTTGTTGAATTTGTATTATTTAAAAATGAAAATACGTAAACAATTTATACAGGTACATCCTAGTCGAAACACATACTATTAGAAACACCTCTAAAGAAACTCATCAAATCTTTATGCGAGTCCAGGTTATATTTGACTTTACCGTGATGAAAATAATAATCCTTTTAAGTATTTAAATTCGAGTTAATAGGAATTGGATTAAAGAATCTCTCTTTTAAGGTATTATTTACTTTAAATTTTAGAATTTTCTATTTATATTTTATATTTTTTATTAATATTTGCAGTATTTTTCAAATAATTGTTTACAAATTACAGTTATTCGTATTATATTCCGGGTGTTGCATATACTATACATTTATATTAGTAATTAATTTTCATATAAATTAGTATAACGTGCTATTATAATGAATAACGTAAGTAATATAATATTATTATTGTAGACTTACAATATTTTTATAATTTTCAGAGAGAAAACCGAGCCGAACGATACCCACTCTAAGATATCCGGCATTTGTCATGTTCCTCCAATACGAGAAAACAAGCCGACGTTAAACCACAACAATAATAATAATTATAACGACGATATAGAGTACAATCAGAAGAAAACGTTTAGAAATGCTTTACCACAAGTAATTACAACCTATTCCCAACTTTAACCACTGCCTATTGATTTAATTATATAGCAATAACTAACGTGTCGTGTTATATTACTCAAATTAAAACTATTAGCATATATTTTGAGAAGTTAAAATTTTAAAATAATTCGGAGTATATATAATTAATTATGGTGAAACTGCACGTTTGAGTAAAGAGACCCGACGTGAACACACACAACGTTTGGATACATCGAGTAACGTTTCGGTCCGTTTAGAATACGTACCCGAGAATTTACGAATGTATAACACCATATTTGAGCTTAGAACATTTTAACCGACGTCACAAATTTTAACATCCATTATTGAATTTTCGAGTGTACTTTTTTCGGTCACAGCTATATAGGTAAATACACCGAGCAGTTTACTCGGACAGTTTAATGCGAAAATATCCCCCCCCGCCCCTATTTGTTGTGAAACGTCATAATAAATAGAAAAAAAATAGAAAAAAAAAAACGAATACGGAAACATCGCAGTGCACTTTGTATACTCACTCGTGTTGTAAAAAAGTGCATTTTAGGCTCAATCAATCGCGTTTCACCGGAATTTACAGAACGAATTACGGAATATACGTCATACGAACGACACGTTTGGATACCAACCGAATGAATTGCCCCTAAAACGTATTGAATTTGCAATAATATTACCTACTCGACGTGGTATTTCACAGTGTACCTATCGAGGAGTATTTTCGATTTGTACCTACTGTCCAAGTGAGAAGAAAAGCGAACGGGTGACCCGGCTCGATTTATAAGTATACAACCGAAAGAAATATGTACGCCTAAAAACCTCTTTAATTCGCAACATTAATCAATGCGTGGTGTTTCACGAAAAACATGTTACGCCATAATATATCAGGTATTATTTCCAATATAATAATTAATGCTTAAATAATTAATATTTAATGCTGACTATATCTTAATACTTAGGCAGGTATATGTACTTAAAAAAATTACCGTTAACATAGCTTATAAACTATGGCTTAAAAATGTGTATATCTTCGGGCGTATTAATCCACACATTTACATATTGTAGGCGTATCGTTTATTCTAATAAACAAACTCTAAAGTATAAACCGTATAATATATAGTGTAAAAAAGACATTTTCCATTTTGGAAATATCATATTTTTATTCGTTTAATATTCAACCAGTATACTTATAATTTATACATATGTTGTGAATAAATTATTTGAAAGCTAAAAAAAGTTAAAACTTTTCATAATATTTTATTTAAAATATTATTATCCAATACAACCGTGTCTAACAAATAAAATTTTAGCATGACCTCTTTAGAGTATCAAGTAGATGTAATTTGCTACCAGGAAACAGTGCTACGTGTAATGATCGGAGCACTTCTTTTTATAGAATTTTTGGGTACAGACATAAAAAAAAAAAACACATCATCGTAAAACCAATACGTTCATCGCTTCGCTCAGAATCTAAAATACTAATATAAAGTAATACAAAAAAATCCGTTGTGTAAACGAATAATCTTCTACAGTATAGTATTGTAATGTTCAAAACCTCACAATCTGAATACCTATTATACATTAGTAGGTACCTATATAATATATTAGTGATTTTCTATTAAAAATACATATCAAAAATGAGCATTGACTGTTTAAATGTAAATTATGAAAAATAATGTAATGATTAACTATTTGACTTATATAATTATCAAATTATCAAATTATCTTATTAAAATAACCTATGAGTAAAGGTGCCTTTACACTATATCGTATCGTCCATAAATTCATTGTGTTTTTTTTTTTATCACGTGATCTTGGTAGAATGGCATCTATAGATTTATAGTGAATATAACCGCGTAACCTTTTATACTATCATATCAGTGTGATATGTTGATAGTTGGGGAAAAAATGAAAACTCACGTTGTGGGCAAAGCAAAACATATACCTGAACAAATGAAGTCATTTTTAAATTTTTTTATACATTACATAATAATATTATAGTATATTACATATAGACTCGAGTAGTCGACATAGAAAAAGTAAATATAATAGTCGAGTATAGAATTTAAGGTGGAGGAGCAATGGAAATGATAATATTAATAAACTCGGACCACAGATTATTTACTGTGCTCGGAACACGCGTCAGTGATAATAGTATACCATTGTAACCGCACGACGGCAAAGTTGAAAAATGTTCAACTCTACGATAACATTTGGTAACACGAACGATTATAAATGTAATCAACGTGATCAGCCAATCAGATGGCTGGATTTTTATTTAGATTATGGATGACACGAAGCAGTATAAAGGCACCTTAAGTTAATAAGTAATGACTATAGATAATTTTTTTTTAATTTAAAGTATTCTATAATTTAACATAGAATCAAAATTTTATTAGTTAAAAATAGTATTATGAAAACAAAATTAGGTAAGTATATATGATGTATATAAAATCGTAGATAGCGCATGGATAAAAAAGCCTGACATTTTAATTAACTTATGTTAGGTTAACCATTTAACCGTAACTAGTTAGGTAAACAGTTAAATTACTTTTAAATATTCAATATTGAAAAAAAAATGTCGAATTAACTTAACTTTATCTAGTTTATCTTATTGTTCACTTTTCCTATCCTTATTGATACATAGGTAATTACCATTTTTTTCAACTTTCTTTTTCATTTTAGTTTTTATTTGTTTTAGATATTAGCCGTGATGGCTAAGAATGGTTTAGTAATGGCGTACGGAATGACGACGGGACTGCCGACAATAGCTATTCCGGCGTTATAGCCCACTTCGGTATCGAATTCTTCCAGCTTTTCAAGATTTGTCGATCCAATTCAACTGAATAAAGAACAGATATCATGGTTCAGTTAGTATAATTTATATTATATAGCTATTTGTTATACTTATTAATTGTTGAGTATTTTATTAGTATGAATAAAACCTCAAACGTGAAAATATAACCAATATATAGTCTTTTATTCTTAACGTCACAAATCGTAATAATAATGCAAATATAAAAGCTGCTTTAGCCGGTAGACAATCGCTACTGCTTGTGTTAATTAATACTAAATATATATATTAATAAATAAACCGCTGAATATGTAATATCTCTTTCCTTAAAAAATTTTAAATAATAATAATATTATGTTAATACCTTAAAATTAACATATAATTTTTAGATTTAGTTTTTTGTAGATAGTGTACTTATAGCTAAGTATCATAGTTTATTTTAATTTTATATTATTCATTATTACCGGGAAGATATCGCTGAGAAAGTTTTCGAGATCGAATTAGTCTATGGGTTTTATCGTTGAACAAAGAATTGGGATCTTGATCTGAAATTATTTGGCTATTTTTCGAGACTACATTTGTGTTACTGACATAAATCAGAGAATCTGGATTATTTATAGGTGTTGATAATTTATCTATCAATTCCAATACATATTCCAAATAGTTACATCATAATTGTAATTTTGCCGTTAAATATATTATGAAAACAATTTTATTCTCTTAAGGGGATTAGAAACTGTATTACTTGTACCATTATAAACCTAAAATCCCGACAAAAATTCGACTAGGTACTTAAAGAGAATCAAATTTAATTGTGGTAAAAAATTTGAACTCGTCAGCCTCTTTCCTAAGTTATGTCTGTGATCGATTTTTAATATTTTAATTAAAACTATTCAAAAATTCTTTAATCTTAAAATGTTTTAATATTTGCCATAAGTACATTTAAAAAAAAAAATGAAGTATTTAATCAAAAATCAACCACAGACCTAACCTAGGAAAAAGGCGGAGAAGTTCAAATCTTTTATCAGAATTTAATTTAATTTTCTCTAAGTGATCGAAATTATGTTAGGCTTTTAGGTCTAATTCATCGTGCTATAAGTATAAAATTATTTTACTCTTTCAAGTGATTGCCGTATACATGCGCGTGCCAACTACTTCCTGATTTTCTGAACGGTCAAACGAATGATCGATCGCCTGATAATAAATTACATCCCATATCCATTATCTAACTATTATGAATCATAATATAACACCACGATATAATAATGTTATTATAGGTACACCTATCTACAAAATTATATTTTATTATTCATTATAATAGGTACCTAAATGTTGAAAATATAATAAGTTTCGCGCGCTTTTTAATCGCATCACAGTGAATTTTATAATAAAAATTGTTTCACTTTACTGTTGTGTGACTTCTAGTATCTAAGTAGAAATATGAGTGAGAAAAATAATTATCGTTTTGGCAATAAAAATCGTCACTATCTATCAATATCAAAAATAATTAAATGTAAATTTGGAAGTTTGAAGGAAAATAATAAAGTGACTTTAAACGGTGACAATGAAGTAAGTAAATTTTACATTATATTATTTATAAAATATCAGTATTATCAAATAAATTCTTGCATCATATTTTAATAAGTTTAACAAAAAATACACTCACTAACTTCTTATGAGATGAAAATGTATACAAGAATGTCTAATGTGTCTCAAACTGGCAAAATTATAATATAATGACAAATATAAAACACCAAATGTTTCTAATAATAGAAATCAGTGAGGGAGCTGTACAAACATTTCAAAACAGTAGAGACCCTCGCCCCCACAATACCGGCTAGGTATTGCGTTCGGCGCCAATACTTTGAACAGATCATTTGTTGGTACACCTAAAATAATAAATCAAAAACTACTGAAGACAGAAAAATTACATAAAACTGGTAAAAATATGATTTTGTCAACATCATTTAAGGTTATTTCTCCATAATATTGAAAATAATCCCTCTCCTAGTCTTAAAATTTTCAACAAAGATGTATCTGTATGCTTTACTATTATAAAACATTTTCAAAAAAAGGTTTCATTTAATTTTGGGCTATTTATATATTAATATATGGATCGCTGATATAAATCTACAGCATATCGTATCATTAATTTTTTGTACGTTAGGCAATGCCGCTACTAGGCTTATGAAGTATATAATATTTATATATATAATATAATGATTGACAGATTCTATTTTTTATTCATTTTTATCAAATTATTTTTTAATCTAGGTATCGTATTAAAAACGAATCAATAGCCCGAGAATCGTTTCAAAAACCCATAAATGGGCTGATTAAGCCAGCGGGAATGTTTATACGTCAAATGTTACCATATCTAGCCGCGAGTCCGGATAGTCTAATAGGTAGTGACGCACATATAGAGATTAAGTGCCCTTCAAGTATAAAAGAATATACACCAAAGGAAACGGTCAATATGACTAAATTAAAATGCATGGTTTATTGTAAAAGTAAACTTAATTTAATACAAAATGATAACTATAACTACCAGGTCCAGGCGAAACTAAAGAAAAAAAGCCACTGTTATTTTATGATACGAACTCCTAAAGGTACTTATGGTAAAATCTTATAATTATTCATTAATTAACGTTTATATAATTTTGTTGACCTTAAAATTCTAATATAGACTTTTAGGCTTTGTAGTTGACAAAATAACTAAAAATATACATTTTTGGATAACTAAAATAGAACCTTTTGTCACGAAATTTTACATGGAGTCTTTAATGCCTGAAATAATTGATTCAAGATTTAATTGAGCGCTTCCTATAAAATCCGGTTTCCTAAAATCTAAACGATGCAAATCAATTTTTATAATCCTTATTGCATCACTAGATCGTTGGAAATAGAAACGGTCTAAATTGCTATGTTACGTGTGCGATAGAGAGAGACAGACAAACGCCGTTTCTCATCCCCTTAACCACCAATTCAGCAAAATCATTTGATTCTGAGCTTGAAATTCAAAACTCGTCATACATTTTATACCATCTGACGTAATGATTTTCGGAATTATGAAACGTGCCATGACTTCTGAAAATTAGTTTATAACAATTTCAGCTGACATTGATTTTACTGAAAATAATTTTAACCATTTTGTAGTAAGTGTATATAATGATAAAATGCTGAAATTGTAACATTATTAGTTATTTGTTTTTCAGGTAACTGGGCCTATTTAAAATTACACTGTTATTACCAATTTTTAGAAATAAGGAAAATAAATTTAATTTTTTTAAATTTGTTTTAAAATGAAAATTTTTTAAATAAATTATAAAATATTTTAACAGTAACAGGTGTACGAGGATTGTTAATAATATTTTGTTATTTAGCTTATTAAATAGCTAATATTCTAAACATATATATATATATACATTTTTTATTTTTTTACTTCATAGCTCAAATAATTTCCATTGTCAGATAAAAAAATTTAGATTTAGATTCGTATCACCAAAATTATTTAATAATTATTGAAAATACCGTAGTTTACTTGATTAATTGCAATATATTTTATATTTATGGATTCACAATGATCGTAATATATCAACATTTTACCTTATTTTGTTATTTACATTTTAATATATTAGCATTGATAATAATAATTGTAATTAACAATCAATAATATTAGTGAAATCATAATTCTAATAATAATTTTTATATATTCCAAATTTACCTGGTTTCTAGTTTCTAATTTCTAATCTACCGGTTAAATATTAGGAAAGATTTTTTTATTAAAAACCAAATTTAATGAAATTTAAATACATTATAATTATTTAAAATTTACAAAAATACTAATTTATTTAGCTAATAAAGTAAGATATTATACAATTTGTGATCCGGACTAAACGTTACAGAGATATAGATTAGATTGTAAATATATAATGTAATAATATATTTTAAATTATAAAAACCATTAATTCAAAATATTGAATAATCTTATAAAAATAAGTATATATTATATAAATACAATTTATATATTGTAATTTTTATAATTTAATATATTTGTACTATTTTAGTATACCTGTTGTCTTTTCTAATAATAATTATTGTATGCATTATTTTTATATATAGGCAGTATAAATCTAATATGCGTTCCACTTGGATGTATGCTATCTGGAATACTCACCCAACCTTTTGGCAGAAAACTCAGCATGATCGCGCTTACCTGTCCGTTTATGGTGGCTTGGATGATACTCTATTTCTCGTCTACAGTAACCCAACTATACTTGGCTTTAACCCTCATGAGAATTTGTGGCGGTTTGTTAGAAGCTCCGGTAAGTATTTTCCAATGTAATGTTAGTCAAATTTAATATCAATTAAATGATCATAAAATAACATTTGGAAAATTATAAAATCAAATCTTTTAAGAAATTAAAAGCTTCAAAATATAAAATATCACCATTTCTACTGTTAAATGTTAAATATTCCTTTCAAAATGATTTATGATATTGATTTAAAATAATTTCCAAGTTTTATTTATACTTATCTATTCTTGTATATAATTATAATACTTATCAGAATCGATTTACGTAATAGGTGTTGACCTACATCTCTGAAATCACTGAACCTCATCTCCGAGGAGTGCTTTCTGCCCTAACAACAACGACGTGCATATTGGGAATTGTATCACAATTTATTTTAGGCAACTTTCTACACTGGAGGATAGTTGTGCTTTTTAACACAGTCATACCCGTAGTCACATTTATATCACTATTATTTGTACCAGAAAGTCCTCATTGGCTTATAAGTAAGAACATTCTTAATAAAATATTATATCAATATTTTCATGTAAATAATTAAATATACATTATTTATTTTGATTTATTTAAAAAAAATTAATTTCATGACGACAGTGTACATGTGATGACTTAATAAGCAGAGTAGAAATAAGAAGTAATTGAAAAAAAGCAAATATATCTAATATTTAGGTCACAATGAAAATAAAGTAAGAAATGAATAATAATATACAGGTTGAATAATTATGTAGTATCAGCGACATGGAACATCGGGTTTGTGGATGGTTGTAATCATAAAAAGGTATACTTATGGGAAAGTACGAGAGATTTCGGGTAGTATAGGAATGAATTAAAATTTATATTAGAAAGCAGTTATGAAGCATCTATAGAATCAGATAAAACATACTTGAGTAAATTTCGGTCAACTTTCATTCGGTGTAGAGAAAGAGTTTCAATATTTAGGAGATCTCAAATAGGAGTAGGTACTATAGATATCTTGAGATATAATTTGGATCTTTAATTTAAATACTGCAAAAACTATGAATTTATAATAAATTCGCTTATTTTGGACTAGATTAGAATTATTTAATGAAGTTGATTAATAATATATATATATAAATGATTTTTTTGTCAGGTAAAAATCGTATAGCAGACGCCGAGAAATCTTTATGTTGGCTGCGTGGTTGGGTTAAACCGGAGGTGGTTCAACACGAATTGTCGATGTTAACGAATTCGATTAATTTAAAGGAAGAAAATATCAGAATGAAGAAAAACAAAAACTCTTTCTACACTAAACGCACATTTTTATTACCTTATTTCATCATAACCGCGGCTTTCTTTTTCGGTAACTTCGGTGGAATGAATACACTACAAGTGTATTCCGTAAGTTTAACTTATAATATATAAATGACATTTGTATAAATTTATAACCCTCAAAACAGGTACAAATTTTCGAAACGTTGGGATCTCCGATCAACGGTTATACGTGTACGTTAATACTTGGAATGGTACAGCTGATGGGTGCTGTAATATGCTCATCGTTAGTTCACTGGACGGGTAAACGTCCATTAACGATGATTTCCATGGCAGGATCGTCGGTATGTTTCTTCGTCGTTGCGGCATATGCGTATGTAAAACATTACAACGAGGAAATCATACTTAACGTCACTTGGATACCGTTAGTGTTTTTGAACACAGCTGCTTTTATGATGCACGTTTCGATTAAAATATTGCCGTGGACTTTAATAGGAGAGGTAATTGAAGACAAGCGATTTATTGTTTTTTTCTTCTTCAGCTTTGAGACTTTAATCTATACAATTTGTGGGGTCAACTAGTTTTATTATTGTTCTCAACATATTTTCGTTTATAACTTTTTATCTACTTCACCAGGGAACAATACAAACATTAATAATCTCCAAGGGCTCTAATTAATATTTCTTTGGCTTACATACCTCGGTTCGTTTTACCATCCATTTTGAACTTTTTTTTTCGATATCTTTCCTTATTATCATATCAGACTATTTTCTCTCATTTTTCAGTTTTCAATTTGCAAACTACCTCTTGTTCAATTCTTATTCTATATAACACACTAATTTTATTAATTCTATAACTCCACTAGCCTTATAAGATTGTCTATAATTTAGGATACACTTTGTCACACAGCATACACTCACTTCAACTAATATTCAACTAAACTTTAGTCTAGATCTACTAAAATTCCTCCATATTTTGTATAATTTAACCTAAATAATTGAAATCTTAACCAACTTTATCACTTTGCCTCCAAGTCTATAATTATAGTATAGTAACTTTATTTCTTCATGTCATATTTCCAAATCCAAACTCTAATTATACTGTTATAAATTTAACTACTTAATATTAATTTATTTTTCAATATATCTGCCATTATCACATCATCTACAAACATACTATATTATTACCCTATGGTACATATCTCTGTATTTTCGTAGTTATCAATGTACGATTTGATCGATTTTACATTTGTCTAGGTTTATCCTCTAAATATTCGAGCTCAAGCAAGTGGCATCAGTGGTTCTAGTAACTACATATTTGCTTTCATCATGAACAAATCATATTTTATGGTGATCGATTATATTGACTTACCAGGAATATTTCTTGTGTTTGCCACCGTAAGTATAATCGGATGCGTTACTCTATATACAATTCTGCCAGAAACGGAAGGAGTGTCTCTGGATGATATACAAGAACATTTTAGGAAAAAATCTAACACATTTGTAACAACCATTGTAAGAACCGACAAAAACAACAAGAAGAAATCGTGGGATGCGACGAATCTTTCGTTAAAACTAAATCATACCGAAAAATAAATTTGATTAATATAATAACGTATTTTGATGTTTTATTTTATTTATATATCTTACCGTTACTTTGAGTACTATAAATGGTGGATCCTATTAATTGTTGATATGTTGTATTTAAATCACAGCTATTGAACATTGAGTTAGAAAAAATAAAATATCAGACCATGACAGTTTTATCGTAGACCGTATGACTAATGTGTAACTAATATAATAACTACAATGAATATGGCACACAAACCATTTAATGCCGAACTGAACAGATACAACAAACTAATGGACACACCAAACAGTGGAATACAATTTATTTTCGTTTATTCACTAGTGTTGCTATAACCCTAGTGAAAAAATAAAAGTTATATGCAAAATTTTAATTAGAAATATAATTGGAGCTGATTAAGAATAATTCTATTAATCTGACACCACTCCTGTTCATTTCATCTTAACATCTAGTGTTTTCATTTACACTGTTTAAATATGCACTGGGTAAAAATTCTTTAAATGTTTAGTTTTATTGATGGTTAGATGGACATTATAATCAATCATATGGAGGGCTAAACTTGAAACATAGACGTGTCTGGTAGATATAGGCAAGGCCCCTTATTCACACACATTCCTATAAAGGATTTAAAAGCACGGTACATAGTGACACTACCTGAATCCACGACCTAATTAAGTTTAAATTAAATTGAATATTTATTTACGTATGTAATCTATATACATTCATTGAGCAATCTTCAAAGAATATTACATATATTATTATATATATATAATATTACATTTTATACTCTTATTATAGTTGTAGGACAATAAAAATATAGGGACATAGTCATTCACATAGGTTGGAAACGCTTTATTAATATATGTGTATATTTGCTCACAAGATAACCAATAGCTCTTAGTTTTCTTTTTTCCTATCATACCCTTTTATCATCTTTGTAATGGACTATTATTTTGTCAGATTGTATGTAGCCAATAAATTTCATCCATAGCCGCAAAACGTTGCATAGGGACTGTACACGTCGTGGCGAACATTAACGATTCAAATACCTAGTACCATCACAAATTATAGTCTGATATAACCTATACTCTGCCGGTCTGTCCTAAACGAGAATAAAATAGATGGTAACTAGATTTCGTTAGGTGGCATGCAGCCAATAAATTTTAATATTAATTATATTATTATTTTAATCTATATATATAAAAGCCAAATACCACTCACTCACTGATTCCTGTATCTCAAAAACTACACAACGTACGAACCTGAAATTTGGAAAAGTGGTTCCTCTAATACTTTAACCGTGCAATAAGAAAGGATTTTAAAAAATGTTACTTTTATGTGGATTAATTAATAATAATCATTCACCGCCAATACGTATTGTGCAGCACGGCGGCACGGCGGCTCGCGAATTTCCAGCTACCTGCAACCTATCCTTTTTGTCAGTCGTGTAGATAAGAATTGTTCCGAAAAGTTTATCGATAAAAATAATCTCACGTATTACACGTACATCAATATTCTTATTATACAATACTCCTATAATCGATACATTTATCGATAAAATGCACTCCGTTGTCACCCACCCAACTATAAACTCTTAGTTTTATTATAATAATTAATACTATATTATTATATTTATTTTATTGAAAATTTAAATATTAAAATTTTTTAAAAACGTTTTTTTGATCCAATTCTCCTATCTTACCTCTATGAGAGGGTAAGATGGACCATGATAGGTTCAAGATGGGACACATACAATTAAGATAGGTACGTACAAAGTTTACAATTGTATAATCTATATAGTATATAAAATTCAAATACCACTCACTCACTCACTCATCGCTATTTCTCAAAAACTTCAAAATGTACCAACTTGAAATTTGGAATTCGTTCCTCTAATAATTTAGATGTGCAATCAGAAAAATGTTGCGTTTAAATGGATTAATTATCAGGTTCACTGCCAATTCGTAATATGCGGCGGACTATTTATTATTATTAATAATAATATTTTTTATTTATTTTTATAGTTTGCTTAAACTAATACACACATTTAATTTATACAAACGTTGTCGCAGCTCCTATACAGTCTTTCGTGCACCGCTGGCTTCTGTGCGTCTGTAACTACTGAACGACTTTTTATTTTGACGAAAATTTCACAAATTATTGTTAGAGAAAAAAGAAAGGTTTAGATAGTAGTTGAACCATGTCCGATAGGTGGCAGTGAACAAATTTTTTAAAAATATTTTTGTTGATTACATTCCATTTAAACTATGAACTATTATCTTATATTATGAATGCTTTGTAACATAGCGTTGCCGATGTTATCAAATGAATGAATGAATGTATGAATGAATACCGGCCAAAATTGTTTACGGGCGAAGCCAGGTAATTCAGCTAGTATCATTATAATATTAGAGTTATATTATATCTAGTTTTATATCAAGGTATATTTCACTCGCATCCCCCATCATTTGACTTTTATAAAAAAAATTCTGAAAATAATTGAGTATGATTTTTGTATGAATGTAAACGGCTATATTTGGATTTTCTACTAATTTTTTTTATAAATTTATTATTTGTATCAATAGGAAATGTTAATTTTTCAATGGGTGTGGCTGGGGAAAATTAACCAAATCTACATTTTTCGTGAAACCTAAGTTCCGTAAAGTTATCGGCAGGATTAAAATCACTAATTCCCGCTATACTACCAATATTTAGTGCTTACGTAGTATTTTCAAAAAATATCAAAATCATCATTAATATAATACTTTATCTAACCCCCAAGATATTGTTCACATGCTAAAGTCCACTGAATTTCAAGTGGTTTTATATAAGCAATTTGAACTATTATTGAAAAATTTAAATTAAATAACTGAAGGACGTTCAACTATTTTTTAATGCAATTTACAAATATCATATACACTATTCATCAATATTATCCAGACATCGTTCAATCAGTTTGAATTTGAAATATTTTACATTATTATACATATTTTCACATACATTATTATACATTATTTTCACAGTTTCCCACGTTAAGCACAACAGCACATAACAAAAATATTTAAATAAATATAAAATACATATAAAAATATTTTTCCGTGGCTTTTTCTACGCCACATGGTAAAATTCGGTCAGTATATTTTTTTATATACAACATATATTTTTATTATAGGTATATCAATATAATACCAGCTAACTATAATATGGTTTTGCATATTTTTTTTATCAATTTTAATAGTTATTGCAAATTTTTCTGACGTTAAATTGATTTTTAAATTCTATATTACCTATACAGATTTATAACGAACTTATAGTTAGTTTTAGATTCTGAGCGAAGCGAGGAATGTATTGGTTTTACGATAATGTATTTTTATATTTTTTTTAAACTTTTTATGTCTGTGATCAAAAATTTTATAAGAAGAAATTCTTCGATCATTACACTTAGCACTATTTTCTGGTAGCAAAATACATTTAGCTGGTACTTTAAAGAAGTAATTTTTTGATTTTTTCTAAAAAAAATTTCGATAAACGCGTAGGAAAAAATGATCAAAAAATTAGCATAAAAATCGAATACACGATGGTGGTAAAAATTCTTTATTACTCCGAAAATATTGATGTTGGAGGCTTGAAAATTTCCGCACAAACGTATATATGGAAAATTATAATATGAAAAATATCTTTCTTTCTTTCTTTCTGAACCAAGCAGAATAGGTTGAAGGACTAAAGATATGCAAGGGAACAAGACGTAAAATTGTCTGTTGAAAAGCACCATAAAAGGTATTAGGTAAAACTGAGTCCAGACTAAGACCTAACAAAGTAGACAGACAATCGAATTAAGAAATAAAAGAACTGATATTAGAATAATTAGCTATATTAAAGTTGCAAAAAGTGTGGGCGCTATCAAAACAAGGGACTTGAATATTATTATGAAATACAATGTATAATAGTGGATGGTAAAGTTCAGGTCGTACTAACGAATCTAAGGATATTTTGACAGTAAGCGATTTGACATTGCTAAAGACTAAATCTAATAAGGAGCCATGTTTATTGAAGTTGTTATTATTTAGAAGAAAAAATTAGCCGCAAAAGATTCAGGGATGCATGGAGCACGAGAGTAAGGATACGATAAGGTTAAACCAAGATCATCATTATCCTATACAATTTCGGGCGAGTATTGAAGTCGCCACAAAATATGTACGTAAAATTAGGATGAAGATTAAGAAAATGCTTAACAAAATGAACATGAGATTGGTATACAGCGGTTGGAGATTGGGGAGGGAAATATACACAACTAGTTAGAAAGTTAGCTTTAATGGACGCTGTGGAAAAACGAACAAAAGTTACTTTTTTCAGTAACGCAGTAGTAATTGTGTTACGCTTATTATTTCAAGTAACACGTAGGTAATTATATTACTATTTAAAAGTAATTTGCGTGAAATAACGTGATATTTTTGACGTTACAAACTTTTACATTATTATTATTTTAATATTTATAATTTTAGTACTCGTGGATAATTTATATAAATAAAATAAAATTCGAATACTCAAAATTTACTTGTAATTTATTCTAATAGAAAATAATAATTATTTCTAAATTTCCTGAAAACAGAATCGGTGCCGGTGTCCGCGTAAGACCAATAGTGGCTTGACAAAGTCGTCCAGTGGTAGGTAGTGCTTGCCGAATGAATGAGCTGAATCACCCACTCGCCGACTACAGTTAATTTTAGTTTATAAGTATCTTGTCTCTGTATAAACAAATCATGAATTTATCTTTATTAATAATGTTCTTTGATCTTTATTTTATCTTATAATTCTTGATTGTGCTCGTGTATCTCAATATGCAACCAAACATTCACTTCCTTTTTTTTTGTCGTAATTTACCGCAACCTAACATACAAATAGGTTAATACTGCCTCTTTTTTTAGGAATTTCATCCTTGTATCGACGTTGTACTCTGTCGCAACTCATCATACACGTTGATAACTTAAATTGCCTATCTGTAAATGGCGATATTTTTGTATGTAGACTTAAATCTACGGGTACTTCGATTGCCACGTAATTTTAGGCACGTACACGTATATTAAATGATATTATTCTGTTACCCTTATTGTTTATTTGCGATGTTTGTCGTTCAAAACTATCACTCTCGTATTTGGAATAACAACATCGAATTTTAATCGCGTAGATCGACCTCACATTAACTGAGCTGGCATTTCTCGCGTTGTTCAATGTACAGTATTGTGATACATTAATACAAATTTATTTAATTGGAATTGTGCCGCTGAGCATTTTTTGAAAAAAAATTGGATTATCTTAACCATTGGTTTCCCCTGTTAAATGTCTTATGCCTAAATTTTTACAATATGTTTGAAATTCAAAACCCGTCAAACGAGATAGTCATAGAATTTTTAAATAGGTACCAAATATTATCACAAGACCTATTTTGTTCTATTTGAGAAAAAATTCATCCCTAGTTTTATAACACTCGAGAAGCGAATGTTACTGGTCGTTCTGGATGATAAGAATTAATTTGAAATAAAACTACACCTAATACATTTGCAAAAGAATCAACTATTCACTTAAGTTGATGATCATAATTTGCCAAGACAGGACTTGACATTAGAATCTTTTAAATTTGTATATGGTTGATCATAATTTGATAACTAATGCTATTTTGTCTCATCGCGAGTAAGTAAAGTGGCTTAAGAATTTCTGCTGCAATTTGTACAAATTGTATATAATACGTAACTAAACCTAAAACTGATTTTGGCATAGTTCTTTTTTCGGGGATAGTGACATTTATAATTGAGTCAACGTATTTCTGTAGTGTGTGTAAGCCTTTTCATCTATTTTATATTCTAAATATTCAATTGATTTTTGTAAAAATTTGCATTTTTTAATTTTTACTCTTAGACCGAATTTTAATAAACCATTTAATAATTTGTTTAATCGAGCATTGTGTTCAGATACGATAACACCGTCTACAATAATATCATCTTAAAATACACCTATACCTTCAAGACTTGATACAGAAGTTTACATAGCTTTTTGGAACTCCCTGCTGACGATTTTATTCCAAAAGGGTTACGAGTATAGCGAAATAATTCTATACGAATATTTATAGTAGTATATTTGAGATCTGATTATATTTAATGACCAATATTGCTTTAAGATCTTTAAGATCAATTTTAGAAAAATATTTTGGCTTACTAATATTCGCATACAAATGTTCTATTTTAACCTTAATATTGGAGTTTCCCACTTTACTTTTGAATGCTAAAGGAATTTACCAAGATTTATAGAATTTGGGTATCCCCCAGCTTTTATTATGTCATTTAATATGATTTCATACATGTTAAAACGCTTATTTCATTTTTAAAAAAATCATTTTATTTTTCTATTATATAATCTAATATTAAATCTAATATAAAAAGTTTAGAAGAATATAGATTCAACCTGAGAACCTTGTTTAAGGAGTGTAAATCCATTAAAAACGGTTTCAAAGCTCAAATTATGATAATAAAAAACAATAAGGGCCACTTGTTAACTCACGAAACAAGTATTGTGAATAGATTTAAAACACATTTTTATAACCTTCTGAACGTAACAAAAGAGAGATCTAATGAAGAGAATAAATGCAACCCAATCTACTATACGGTACAACCAAAAATACTGGCACCTAACTTTGAAGAAATAAAAGACGTCATAAAAATGTTGAAGAATAATAAGGCACCGGGAGAAGATAATATAAATGCAGAACTAATCAAAATATCAACCCCAGAAATAATGTTGAAAATACACGGAATTATTAAAAATAGTTGGGAAAATGGAATTATCCCTCATGAATGGAAAACCTCGATTATCTGCCCGATCTACGAAAAAAGGAGACCCAATGGACACCAAAAATTATAGGGGAATAATACGTGTTATAAAATTTTTTTCAATTTCTGTACTACATAGGTTAGAGAAATATACAAACGACATAATAGGAAACTATCAGACCGGTTTCATAAAAGGTAAATCGACAACAGACCACATATTTACAATTAGACAGGTATTGGAAAAATATTACGAATTCGGAAAAGAAATTCACATATGTTTCGTGGACTTCAAACAGACATATGATAGCATTATAAGAGAAGAGTTATGGAAGGCTTTGGAAGAATTTAGAGTACCAGCTAAATTAATTCAACTGGTGAAAAAATGTAATTATAACAGTTGTTGCAAAGTTAAATTTGGGAAAAAAATATCAGAGAGTTTTAAAGTAGGTACAGGGCTTAGACAAGGTGATGCACTATCACCAACCTTGTTCAACGTTGCTCTAGAGAAAGTAATAAAATCTTTGACAGTTTATCAAGGAATGGAATTGCTTGGAAACAAAACGATACTGGCCTATGCGGATGATATCATGATAATTGGGTGTTCAAGCGAAGAAATTGTTACGAAAACGGCTGACCTTATCTCGGCGGCTAAACCAATGGGATTTAAAATTTAACCAAGATAAAACCAAGTACATGGTAATAGGCAGAAATTCTGGAAATACACAGGACCTAATAGTCGGCAATTACACTTTTCAGGCTGTAACCCACTTTAAATATTTAGGAACTAATATAAATAATGCAAATAATATGCATAACGAGATAAAGCTAAGAATTGCTGCCGTTAACAAAGGTTACTTTGCACTGGAAAAACTATTTAAATCAAAGTTATTATCTATAAAATCAAAATCCCCTGTTTACTCAAGCTATCTACGACCAGTTCTATTCTATGGATGCAAAACGTGGTTGGTTACAAAGAGAGATGAAGAGAAACTTCTGACTTTCTGAATTTTATTTAATTAACAAAAAAAATACCCTTAACACAGTTAACTATTAAGGGGGCGTAGTATCTGATTCAGTTGTTTTCGTTTAACACACGCGTAGCATAGTAAAATTGGGTTTTGTATTTAAAATTTCGTGAACAATTGGTTGATTTTAGAATATGTTGACCTATTATCATAATTAATAAAGAGAACGTAATCTATGACATGTAGGAATTATATTTTAAATAAATTAAATTTTAGGCAAAATATTCATGATTTAATTATCACGTTATTCATATACTTGTAAAAAACTTAGAATTATACTAATCGAAAAATTATTTCCTACATCTCATAAATTATGTTCTCTTTATTAATTATAATAATTGTTGACGCACCGTCGCGGAGCCGTCGATCCAATGTCGAAAGCTGGCCAATGTCGCGACACTAGCGGATGTGCGTCTCCGTGAGTGAATCTTGTATTTTTTTTATGATACTATTTAAATGTATTATCGATTAATATTTGTTTGTACAACGTCCTCTATAATTCATTTAAAAGGAAATAAAGTGTTAAATTATTTTGAAAGAGGAATGCTTAAACTACGCTATCTTGAAAATATGTAACCTAACAACGATGTGAAAAAAAATTTTAGATTTTTCTACTCATTAATGTTCTATAATAATCTAAAATGTTTTTTAAAATGTCCCCTGGTTAAGAAACTTTGGATAGGGGGTGTGTAGGGACAAAGTCCCCCACGGCTTACTTTTTCTCTAATATATGTTCCGGAACGCTGATTTTTGAACTAAGCTCAGAGTCCGTCCTTATTTTTTTTTCCAATTCAACCACTGATGATCATACCTAACACAGAAATATTTATAATAATTTAAACAATAATAAATAACCGAATGATATACTCTAATAACAACAAATAATCAGTCTTATCTGGTGGTGACAAACAGCCTGCTGGCGCGTGGATTCCGGCGGCGATGATAAGACGGCAGACTGTGGATCGGCGTTCCTGGCCGATGGACACGAAAAACAACAACCGGTAACGAACCGCAAACCGGTTTGCGTAACGACCCGGTACGATTACGTAACGACCGCAGACCGACGAAAGAAAACACGCGGCCACGACTCGTGGAGGAGTAATCGAAAATTTCTACGACGTACAGATCCGGTATGGCCGACGGTCTTAATCCACGATGTAAAAAGAGTTCATTATGTCTTAAAATCAACCAATTGTTCACGAAATTTTAAGTACGAAATCCAACTTTACTATGTTGGGCGTATGTCAGACAAGGACAACTGAGTCAGGTACTACGTCCTAAGCCAATATTCTAATCAATATATATATATATTTATTTTTTAATTTTTTACTTATTTTATTTCATAGCTCAAATTATTTTCATTAGCAAATAAAAAAATTTAGATTTAGATATACGTCACCACAAATTATGTTATGACTTGTTTTAAATGCCGTAGTTAACTTACTTAATTGCAATAGGTTTTGTGTTTATAGAATCAAAATAAACGTAATATACGAGTATATATATATATATATATATATTTCATATTATTTTGTTATTAACATTTTAATATATAAGTTAAATCATGACTCTGATCAAATTTGATAAATATTCCAGTCACCTGGTTTCTACAACTGTGAAATAATGTTTAGTAAAAATCAACCAGTTAATTTTTTGGAAAAATTTGATTGAAAACCAAATGTGGCGAAATTCAAATACATTATAATTATTTAAAATTTACAAAAATGTAATCTATACTAATAAATTGTATTTAATTAATTGTAAGATATTGAAAAAATTTTAATCCGGATTAACCGTAACGGAGATATACATCAAAATATTCTAAATATATAATAAAGTATAATATATATTAAAAGTTGAAAAATTAATCAATTCAAAATATTGAATACTCTTATAAAAATAAAAATAAACATATATATATTATAAAAATATTATATACCTAATACATTAAATTAATTTTACTTAATAATATATACATATTATTATTTATTATAAAATATATTTATTTTATAATTTAATCGGAAGATGGACGAAAAACGGACGCGGACTACACGTACAAATAATGAAAAATTAAAACAATACAAAGAACAAATATTTAATAAAATTTTTGTCACCCCAATTGAATTCATACCAAATTTTCCACCCTAGACACTTGCCCTATTCGCCCTTTCCTGTGGCTCTGGAAATGACTCCTTATCTACACACGTTCCTATAAATTATTGAAAAACACACTAGATAGTGACAATTACTGAATCCACAACCGAATTAAGTTAAATTACATTAAATATTTCTATACGAACGTGATCTACGATAACGTATCATATATATATACAATGTATATTTATCGAGCGATCTTCAAAGAACTGCAGGTTAGAGAAATTTATACTCCTGTTATAAGGGTTGTAGAACAAAAAATAAATAGTGGCCTAGTCATTCACGAGAGTCGAAAACGCATTATAAATATATGTGTGTATTTGCTCACGGAATCACAGGATAACCAATAGAGCTTTTAGCTATTTCTATTTACCTATCAGACCCTTTCATCATCCTCTTTGAAACGGACAGACTCGTATGATTTGTGTATATACGTATTTGTGTACGTGTTATTCCGTTTAGGAAATATTATATAATAAAATGATCAGGAGGCGGCTAATTAATGAATGTGAATTAGTTGAAATAAGAGTTTCGCCCCATAAAACGTAATTTGTTTCTCGAATCATAATTTATTAAACGTATGTACTAGTTACAATATATCCGTATTAACGTGCACGATGTTATTACTTTATCGACAATAATTATCACTGGGTTTAATTGCCCGCGTTAATATATATTATTTCAAAGTACAACGTGTCGTATAATCAATTATTGTTTTACTGTATCGTTTACGTTTTTATAATAAAAAAAAAAAAAAAAAAAAAAAACTTAATATTGAGGCTGATAGAAAGTACATGTTATATTATTAGACAATATGGTGTTGGTAGATGTAGTAGGTTAGGTAGATTCCATCATGCTAAATATATTAGGCACCTTGTTCGCGTGTTGGTGCGTTAGTATACGTTGTCAGCGTTCTTTGTGCGCTTGCCCGTACTTCATATTATTATTATTTGTTACGGAGAGACGTCGTGTTTCTTCCGATTTTTTTTTTTTTTTTTGTTTTTTTACAATATTCATTCATTTCACTTGTAATTATTGTAATATCTAATAATATTCTCGAACCGATATTAATGTGGTGATCTCCAGAAACATGAACCAGCCGGACACTAGGTATATAAAACAATATAATAATAATAATAATATTTAAAATATAATATATATAGGTACCTGTATTGAATAGCGTTTAAAATAGCGCAGGACTTTTTTTGAGAACCGAAACGTTTCCGTTTGAAATTTGTATTTTTTCGGATAAATTATTAACAATAAATAAATATCGTTTTGTTTTTTTTAATCTCCATATACGAAATTTCTCGTAAAATCAATATAAGACACTTATAAATTTTTTTTTCTTTTTAATTCATGCCGAGTAAGTACTCGTATTTTGTAAAAAAAAATTATAAACCATCGGTCAATCGGTAAATTATAACGGTTTTTTTTTTTTTTTTTTTTTTATCGAGCATTTTCCGTCAAAATAAAATCCTGCAAACAAAAAATTATATATACGTTTTCAATATTATTGTTAAGAGTTCAATGATTTCAAAATAATATAATAAATGTTTCGTATACATGCTATATCTATAATAATATATAATATCTATGTATAAGTATACTATATACTTGTTAGTGCCTAAGACTACAATATTTTGTATAGAATTACTTTATGAACACGTTTCGGCATTCCCTAAGTGATTTGTGCCCATTGTACATTCATTAGTATATACGTCTTGACACACATCACAGCTCTCATACGTTTAGGTACTGCTATATGTATACAGAGCGATTCACACTACACCATACGTAGTACGTAATATACATTTGTTAGAAACGAATTATAAAATGGTATACGTTTTGTGGGCTCAGAACCAAAAGTATATACGTTATAAATTATATGGTTACCGATTTTCGAATACCTAAATAGAAATATATATTTTCCCATACCCGATTTTTAAATATTTTGTATATTTATAAATTCAAAAAAAAAATTCAATTTGCATTAAGTGTTATATTGAATAACTAGGACTATCCAAATATGGTTATAAATCAACGAAAACCAATACGAAGTGTTTAAACGTTTGGAAATAAGCTCTCCGTGAACGATTTATTCAAAAATATATCGACTTAGAATGTGACTGAGCAACTTTCAGTCAGTAGGTATATTATATAGATATAGATTCCGAAATTTTTAAATAAAATTCATAATTATACGCACCAAAAACGGTAATTTGTATTTTTTTTCAAATTCGAAAATATTTCAAAACACTTTATCAAGTATAAATGTCGACAATATACTTATTTTTTAAATACAAAAATTACGTTAAAATGTCTTAATTTTAATTGAATTCTAGTTCAATTTCGTTAAAATCAATGGCATATATTATTATCTTTAGGTATATAAGAACCGTTTACCCATATGAACTGATATTTATGGGAAAATGAGAGAAATAAAAAACAACACTTTACATGACCTGCACAGTACCAGTGTTTTCGAATAACTGCATATATAAATATGGGCGTAATATAATGTTTTAAGGACTTGAAATTTTAAAAACTAAAAAATTAACTTAATTTCACATCTCTAAAAATCACGTATTTGCCTACATGCCTATAATATGTTTCATGTAATCTATGATATAATATATTATATTATATAGTCTGCAATCATTATATTAACTGGTGTTTCGTGAAAACTGTGCTATTATCCCTAATTTTTGGGTTCGTAAAACCGAAAAACTAACATAAAACAATCGGTTACATAATATTATATTATGTTAACTTGTTTTAATTTTTGCAATCGTTCCGGTTTGCTGTACCTACTTATAGCGAATACGTTATAGGTATGCCACCGCATATTCGATATTCGATATAATCAGCTATAAAAATATAAATAACAATATAGGTAATAATTCTATTTCATAATATTCATACCTAACTGTATTCTTGTGAGATGTTATTCGCGGCGTTGTTTTTTTCCACATTTAAAATAATAATTAATATAATATAAGTACACGTAATGTGATATGTCAGTTGCCCGTGTGGTATTGAAAAAATCACTCTAAAAATATTTTCAAAACGATAACGAACGGATTTATAGGTGTTATATTATGTCAGTCACATAAACCATTATCATATAAAATACGTGGGTGAACAATAAAATAGTACGACAGATACTCTTACGGTAGAATCTAGCGTGTATCGCATATATATATATATATATATATATATCGTGGCTTTCTCATATTATGATGATAACTGTAATGTGAGTAAAGTAATTTTATTACATATAAGTATTCACAAATAAAAAATAAAAAAATAGATGGATGTTACTAGAAACGATTTTTACAAGACTGTTATGCGTCCAAACTTGAAATCTTTAAGTTCATTCAATATTAACGAGTTACTTATTTTAGTATCAAGTCATTAACAACACTATTGAGTTATAATTGAATAAGTGACTCGATCATTATGTGCCAGCCTAACTGACGATAGTTAACGCTTGAAGTTAATTATATACGATAAATCAAACTAAATGAGGCCTAAAAAAAAAATTTTGATTTTCGTTATTTTATAATAATAGTATCTACCTATATACCTATAGGCACTATTATTATAACAGTTATATAAGTTTTATTCGCTTAAAAAATAAGCTCAGAACATCTTGTTGATGATACTGTGTTAGGTACTATTTATCGTGAAAATATCCGAAAGCAGCTTATTAGCATTTAACGGTTATCACCGCGCAAACAATATCAATTATTATTAATCCATCCGTAATTCTGGTAATCGTATAACTTGGTAACAATACCATGACGGTCAAATACCGTATCTAAATTTTTCCCGGTTATCTACTACGTCTATAATGTCTATTCAAACACTGCAAGTCTGCGAACATCATCGAAATAATAATACGTAAATGCATAATACCATGTAAATTCACAAAAGAACACCCTCTTATTATTGGCCCCAAAATACAAAAATTCATTTTTAGTACTTACATATGACCTATCTAAATCTATACCTTTATTATACACGGATACCTTTAGGTTCACGAAATGGGCACCTCTATATTTTAATGTATTTTATGTACCTATCTATTTTACTGTCTATCGATATTATAATTTGTTAAATTTCAACGATTTAGGTATATATGAAATACCTATCTATTGATAATAAATGACAATACAACATTGAAGATCAATTTGTGTGTAGTACCCAATCCTGAACATTGAATTATTACCTATACATTAATTTTCACGGTAGGTAGTAAAACGGTAGGTAAAATATAATTATCACAATCAAACAATAAGAAAAACAAAACATTGACAAAAATAATCGAAATATTTAAAAAAAAAAACATAATATTATAAGTATAAAATAACTGTTCCGAGTATTTTAACTGCGTATAAAAAATAATTCGTTCCGATCGACGTTGAATTATTATTTTAAAAAGTAACTCGTGAAATTAAAAATCATAAAAAATATAATAATAATAATTTTATCATAACTTTTAAATTCGTTACTTTTCTGTTTTATATAATTTTTCATTTTTATCTCATCTGAAAATCGTGCGTTCTTGCACATATGCCTAGGTATGGTATATATGATATATACATTACTAAATACATTACAATATTATTATGTCATTATAGTATTTTTCGTATAATATGTTTTAGTATTAATAAATATGTGTTTCTTTTAAAAATAATAATATAAAAAGCACACAATGAGGCTCACCATTAATGTTTATTATCAATACCTATATTTTTTTTTTTTTTTTTTTTTTAGAATATATTAAGTACAATGTGGTGGCATTAAAACATCTTTTCTAAAAATAAATAAACATTTAATTTTTACTTATGTAGTTGATAGTTGGTCCTAAAAATTAACATCGAATAAATTATTCGACATAATCATCAAAAGTATAAAATAATCGAAATAATAGTGGATAACCTATAACCTAATGAAAAAATAATAATAGTGAATAATTCGTTGTCGTGATAAAATAAACAAATATGTATAAGCGTACCGACAGTATGTAATATAGATAGAGCGCGAATTTTTACGGCACTAAAAAATATCAAAAAATGTCGCATAATATATTATGCAGTCGAAATCGTGAAAATATGCAACAAATATGGAAAAAAAAAATTTCATTTCGAAATGAATTATGATAAAAAAAGAAATGCACAATTGTCATTTGATTTACAAATTGAACAACTTATAATAATTAATAAAGTGTATAATAATTAAAGAAAAGAAAATTACAATTACAACTGTCCATAATAATTGTAAGAAGTCATTGATAAATCGGGTTATCGTTTCATTGTTTGTTTTTTCCAATTGTTTGGATGCTAAGAGATAAGATTGCCCAGAAAAATCTTTATTCATAACTCTTATACAAGTAAATTTGCAATGGATAAGCCCCGTGTATCGCAGTAATGGTCTCGTCAACAACGAGTATCAATAAAATTTTGTCGAATTTTTTCTATAATTTCATTCATTGATTTTTGATAGCATATATTCACATAATTCTTTCGCAATGTGCTTTCATCTGGGATCGGATGATTTATGTATTTATTCGAAAAATTACGAAATTGTTCGTTTTTCGACTTGTGTAAGCGGGTATGTCAGAAGAGACCGTATAGAAAAACATAAATCATCAAAAAAGAGTGTTATCGTGGTATAGGACTTGATCTAGAACTAGTTGTATGCAATTGCTGTTTCGATAACTTATTTTTAAGTGTAGACACATGAGCCGCTAAAACAGATATATTAAAAAATGTAGGATATATACAATGTATTTCTATTTTTAATTTATATTTTGATAAGTACCTGTTTTTATACGTTGATCTACCTGAGACTTTCTCTCACAAACAATAGATTTTCCACGAGGGTCGCAAAATGCTATTTTTCCATCAGTACGATGAAAATCTCAGTGTCTTTGTTTGCCGAGGAAATCCATTCTCGAATTTTATTGCCAATCGAACTACTTATTTTCGGCATGTTACGATTTACGGACTAAACGACAAACGATGTTACAGCTAGTGGTATGTCGATGACAGATGGACACAAAAAAGAACGATTAAGGTTATAGATACGTAGTTTATGTCGTAATCGATTAGTTATCTTATCTTTATTTCAATTACTATTTAGTGCCTACAAAATGTATTTTTGATTTTTCTACTTCGCAAAATACGTATTATTTTACACCTTTTTCTTTAATTTTCGCTTCAATATGCAATAAATTTTCATCGTTAGTTTCAAACTATTATGATTCGTCAAGATTACTGACGAAAATGCAAAAATTGTGAAACGAAAAAAAATTTCGCAATCCGCGCTCTAGACTAATAGGTAAAAAAAAATGTCCAAATGTTTTTAACTTCAATAAATGAACTTTCAGCTTTGCTTTTAGACTCTGAGCCTAGCGCCCAACGAGGAATATACGAGTATTAGTTTTACAATGATGTGGTGTTTTTTATATATATATATAAATATGTATAGGTACACTTTTTCGGGTAAAAATAGTCAAGTAGAAGTCTTGGGATTTACTCTTTAGAGTTTTCTGGTAGCAAATTCGTTTTGGTATTGACGCTTTAAAGAGGTAATTTATTGATATTCTCAGTAGTTTTCTGGAAGGAACACCACTGAAATCAACCGAAAATTGTTATACACCTGACGAAAATAATATTGTACCGAATTTCGCACAGAATCGTTTTTCGAAAGCGATCTTTGCTTTCAAATGTAAAATAACAATGATATATGCGCCCGAGGACCGAAGGAACGTTGGACCAACTTTCACCCACCTAAGTATATCTGGACGGTTTAATATAAATTTTGAAATTTCTAGAAAAAAAATATAAAATCTATTATACCTACGCATTATCACACTATCACATTATTATAATACGTTCATATTAGTGGTATTGTATCTATTATTTTTCGGATTTGACTTCGTGCAGATTTTTTGAGCAATGGTTTATGACGTTCAAACGTCAATTATATAATGCGTGTACCTATAGAAGTAGATAGGTGTATAGATTGTAGATTAAACTTCCTGTATATATGCAGGTCCGTCCCGAGGGGGGGGGAGGTGTCTCACCCCCCTCATCTCGGAAAGCAGACGGCAAAATTAAGTGTTCAGTTGGCAAATAGTAGAAACATTCGACGCCCTTTTTTTACATTTTTTTTTTTTTTTTTTTGCTTATTCACTCGCCACGTTTACGAATTATTTTGGAAATTTTACGTTTCGAAGAGAAATCATGTAAAATTTTTTTTACATTCACGCTCCCCCTCCCACACACAAAAAAAAAAAAAAAAAAAAAAAACTTTCTTCGGGACCGCCCTGTATATATGTAGGTATATTATATATTATTATAATAATACCTATGCGATATTTTCAATGTTAATAAGTATATATTATAGTAGGTATATAATGCGTAGGTATTCTTGACTGTTTAACATTTTTCGCGTTTTTTTTTTTTTCCCCGCGTCTTAATGTACAATAATTACACTGTCGTATAGAGAGCAGAAATATTTATGCAAAATCCTATGCCTACATTATGTATAAAACAACATTAACATAATATTCGTGCGCGTATAACACACACTCACGGTCATCATCTATACGCGCAAATTATGAAATTCGTTCATATTCACGTACAAACACGTACCTAATATATATATATATATATATATATATTATACGTGTATAATTATATTTCGTATATATATATATATATATATATAATTATCGTTTAAATAGAAAATAGGCATTTGAACGTACCTAACACAAAACTTTAGACCGGACGGCGCATTGTGCTTTATGACACCTAACCTATACGCGAACAGTAGATACTATTATATCGTCGTGTGCGATTCGTTCTGCTAGTTGGCGTTTTCGAAGCGTGTTAAAACGATGCGAATCAAGGTTTAAATTGTACCTATATGCAAGGCTGGGCATTAACGAGTTAAAAGTCAAAATTAAGTTAAAAAGTTAAGTTAATTTTTATATAAGTTACTTAATGCGTTACTTTTTTCTATCCGATTAACTTTTAACTTAATATGTTACTTTTTTATATCAAAATTAACGTGTTAACTTTATATACAAAAGTATCTAAATTAAGTTAAATTCGCCCGAAGAACAATGCAAATTTTTGAATGAGGATTTTACTTTTTGATACCTATACGCAATTTTAGTAGGTAGGTAGGTACCTACAATAGCATGTACGTAATCACGTAATCGTTAAGAATCGATGTATCACTCACGCACACGGCACGACGTTGGCCGTTCACGAATATATTGGGCCGAGCCCGTTTTTTTAACTACATGGAGGCTGGTATTTATGTCATCCAGTATACAAAATATATTGAAGTGATAGGTAGCAGTGGCGTAATCATGGGGGGGAATCTGGGTGTCGAATACCCCCCTTGGGCTTTTTTTTTTTTTTTTTGGTGTAGAATTTTGAAAGAAACAACAAAATATAAGTGTTATTGATGAAATTATCAGATAACCGAATCATAATCGGTAAA
>JAIPRL010001520.1:0-31803 GCA_025469235.1 Pemphigus obesinymphae | reverse complement strand
CTGAAACCCGACGAGCGTAGTGCTTCCACAACCTACTGACCGGCTTTTTTTTTTTTTTTTTTTTTTCATATACAAACAAATCGGTCGTTTCACGAATAAATATAATTATATTGAAAATTTTAAAAATAATATCTGCAATTTGACGTTTCAAAAAAATGATACCACTAAAAATTATTAGATAAGAAAAATTATTAAACATTTTATCGTTTACGAACTTCGTTCTAGACATGACAATATAGATTGGTATTGTCACAAATAACGTATTTTCCCCCCCGTCTGTGTATCTCCTCTTCTACGCCCGGAATATAACGTAGTTCACCACTTTTAATTGGTCTAATATTTTGTCAATCGGTTTTGAATTTTGATGGTGATTAAAATAATGGTAAATAAACAATTAAACATAGATTATATATAATGACTAAAATAATATCAAATATAATTTATTAAAATTATATGTGCACTATTAAATAATTAACAAGTAAATACGGGCAAGAATACATTGGCCCAATAAGAAGTGGTGAACTACAACATAGATTAGATGCGGTGAGGAACGATTTTAGCGGGTTGTGCATATCAAAAATCTGTGATGATACCTATCTATTTCGTCATGGTTTTAGGTACTATGATAACATATTATAATTGTTTTACATTTATGAGAGAATTTAAAAATGTGATTGTGTTTATTATACTGTTCTGTCGGATACAAAAACGTTTGAATTTCGCATAGTAACTATACTCGTAGTCGTTTATTAAATCCAGACCGTTTATTTTCTATTATTCTATATAATTCTACATTTTAATATTAGTAATTAATATTAGTATTAGGCAGATAAAGATTATTTTTTAAATTATATAAGTATATAATTTTAAGACGGCCGTAATTTTCTAAAAACTTAGATGGATCGACTTCTCGATATCATCAATATATTGTACCAATATATTATATTTTATGATTATTAGGAATTAATGTAATTTGCTCGAAAAATAATAAGACATACCTATTCAATTTGCGAATTGCGATTAGTCAAGTTATCGAATTGACTTTACAGTTAACGTATTTTCCTATACAGTAAATTTTCAAAAAAGCCACCGCGAGAAATCAATAATAATTTTGAAAAACTTTATTTATTTACGATAAAATACATCATATAATGTATATAAATCTTCGTTTGAAATCCTGCAGTACTTATATATAATAATATACAGAAAGAATAAATTAGAACTAAGAAGTGTATAGTGGAGGTGTGGGAAGGAGCATTGCCCCCACGATTTCATTCGTCAATCATTTTCTATACCTTATCCCCTCAAGTCAAATTCTTAATTACAAATAATCACTAAGTACTTATAATATAATATAAGAACACATTATATGAATTGTAATTGACGTCCGTAGCAATATGACTTGCACAATATTCAAGAGACAAGACTATATACAGTTTTATTGACCTTAACCCTACGCGAATAAATAATCATGATTTTCGTTTTTTTTTCACGACCAAAATTGAGTTTCTAAAGTACAAATCGTCTTGTTGTCAATTAAATATGATTAGGTAGGTATATTTATTATTTAACTTACTATAAACCAAATATTACGATAAATACTCGAGGTCAGTTATGGTTTTGAGCTGTTTTGTATAATAATTATATTGTTAAATTGTTTGAATTAATAATCACGCAGTCCTAGTCTAAGAGACAACATCAAAATTAACGATAAAAATTCAAAAATATCGACAATTATTTTCTTTCATCCATTTAATATTCACCTTTAAATACATTATTTAAAAAAAAATTTTAAACATTAAAATTTAAGACATAAAATGCAATATACACGGTAAAAAAAATTCGTCCTGTCGTCCAGATACGGATGGTGGAAATTGGTCTCTCTGAACTTGAAAGCATAGGTAAATATCATAGCCTTAGAAATATGAATTAAGTTGTAACATTATAATATAAATAATTAAAATATAGACAACTTTATTTGTTATTTTGTCATTTTCCTCGCATTTATAAAATACTTCCGTTTTATAAGATGGTTTTTTTTCTTTACTAACTAGAACCAATTTTCTATCTAAAAAGCTTTTATTCGGAAATTCCTGCTCAACTCGTACTAACCGGAAAAATGTATAAAGACATAAATAAAAATATCATGTTATATAGAACTTTTTACAGTTAATTTTCATAAACATCACCCCGCAGTTAAGTTAACACATTGTGAATGGACGATTTTCATGAGTTTGTACAAATACATACTGTTTTTAAATATTAATAAATAGGTACATATAATATTTAAAAAATTTGAATGTGGACGAATTTCTTACTCTTCGCTGGATATACTCTTAAAAAGATTACCGAGTTATCCGTTTGAAAATGTTCATATTATTTTTTAATTTTAACTCTATAAACTGAAAGAGTTGAAATAACTGCAGTTTACGGTGTTTATATTCGCTTTTAACCGAAGGCCCGTCTATTATGCTATATACTAGCTATAATGTATGCGTGTTTTCCAACGCACAAAAGTGTATAATATCCTTTATTTTAATTTGTATTTAATAAATTCCTGTAAAAAAAATCACATCTCTACACAATAAGACCATTATTATAATATGTAGTAGGTATATCCTTCGTGCAGGCCCTTATACGTACGTTTAACAATATTGTAAGAATGCATATTTAAGTTTTAATAAAGTATATTATATTATTTGTATATAGACAAAACGAAAGGTCATACGAACAGATACTATTGTAAAGAGGTCGCGGGTATAACGGATAATTTACTATCGACAGTATTTTAGCGAACTATCGCTAGGTATCGGGCCGAATAGAACGGAATTATTTGCATTTCCACTCTCGAATCTCGTCGTGTTATTATTATGTCTATGTAATAAATATATATTAAACAAATACGGCATGAAAGTAGAAAATTGAAAGTGCAAAATGTCATTATAGAGGAGTGCGTAATATCATACACGATGTGTGCTGGGCATAAAATTAGAATAGAGAAAGTATAGAGAATTATACAGTCTCTGCAACTTTATTATCACGAAGCTGTGATGTTAATTAACACACGCCTATAAACGAGTAATAATAAAACGTGTAATTATTGAGATGAATTTTTCGACTAAATTTCGATATAATACCGTTAATACGAGTATTTTAAAATAATCGCGTTATATACATAATTATATGATGGATCGACATTTTTATAAAAAAAAAAAAAAAAAAAAAAAAAAAAAAAAAACTAGTTTTTCACATTAAAACGCAAGTATAATATTGCATATTTACATATTAATGTCCATATACTCGTATAATGTAAACTTTATTATATAATAAATACGATATAGAAGATAAAGATGTATTATATATAACTAAAGTTCGGATTATATAGGCTTTTGCTTTTTTTTTTTTTTATATTGGTCCAATATGAAGTCACATCAGCTACACATTTGTTTCAAGCACGTGCAATTTTATTTTTGTTTTTTAACAAATTTTTTTTTTTTAATGCCTTTTGGGGTAATTTTTACTTTCAAAATACTTTTTATTTTAGGTCTTCTTTTACTTTTAAATTTAAATTTTTCGTCATTTTCATCGTTATTAATATTTTGTTTTATAAAATTTATTTGGTATATTTTGGCAAAGTATTTGAAATGTATGAAAGGTTAATGTTTATTTTATATTATACTAACTGCCAGAATAAATCTTATCAATTTTATCTTATACTGTTTAATTCATCGATATGATCCGGATAAGAAATCACATAAATAATGCATTTTGTTAATTAATTATTAGTGTTTTTTTTTTTTTTTTTTAGGATTTTTAGTGCTTTTTTGCTTTATTTTAATTGCCTTCTTTTAATGTTTTATAGTGCTTCAAAATCCGTACACTGATTACAATATATTATTTAAAATTTTCAATTCATTTGTTATTTTATTTACTGGGAAACATTATTATATTAGAGTACCTACTATGTTTTAACCTCTTTCCCGTACACGATACAATTCTTCTACTTATAGTTTAATTGAATCACATTGAAAACTCGAAGCTTCCAGTCTGGACACCTGTTATAAGTATATACCTACTACATAGATACCAACTTTATTCATTAGATATTATAGAGATTAACACGAATTATAATTCATAATAACTTATATATAATTTTATAATTAACACGAATTATTATTTGTTATTATTATTCGTTGTTGAACACAGATTTTATAGTTTTTGAGCACCTAGGTATAAAGTTCGAATCTGTTTATATACCTATAATATTAATGTATTCAATTTTGAAACTTTTATTTCCTATTTATTTTGACATTTTAAATTTTTAGGTCATTCTTATTGGAGTTTTTGGGTTTTTTCGTTTTAATTACATTTTATAAATTTCCGTATTTTCAAAATATTTGACACAAATTGCATGCACCTATATTTTATTAATATAATGTTAACATTTTCAAATTACAAATAAATAATAACAAATATTAAATGCAAATTTTTTCGAATTTTTAATTACTTATATTAGTACATATGTATATACGTTTATATATACCTATATTGTTTTAGTTTAAATATAGACATTGTGATTTTGAACTATTCATTTATATCTACTTGTTAATTATCTCGAACTTAAGTTTCCCTTTGTTGGTGAAATTTTGGGATTTTAAATGAATTTTAACTAGCAATTTGGAATTTTAAATGAATTTTAGTAGGTAGGTATGTACATTAAATTCACAGCCCTAATAACGATCTTGTATTATATTTTCAAATCAAATTATAAATATTATTGTAAACAATTTAAAGGTAATCAATTAAGTATAGGTATACAATCTGTACATTGTATAAGGGAGTGTTCAAGTATTACGTCAGCACATTTTTGTCTTTTTTAGACCCCCCCTTCCGCTTGTCAGCAAATATCAGCAAATGTCAGACAACCCCCTCTACTTAATAAAAAAAAAAAAAAAAAAATATGGCGATGCGTCCGATAACGATGCTGATATCAATATTATTCTTACACGCGTTATCGACGACGATGATTATAGTTTATCTTAATGGATTTCACGTGCCAATAACTGGTTCCACCACGGAACCACGCTATTGTTAAGCATCGCATTCTGTGTGGAGTACCTATCTATAAATAGGTACATAGTTAATATTTTTTTCCGAATTTTATGCGAATTAATTAAAAATAAATGAAAAATTTTGTTACATATTTTGAATTTTTTTTTCATATTTTGAATTATTTTTTACAAATTTTTATTATTTTGTTTATTACTGCTGGCGTCAGCATGGTTCTAAGCCCCCCATCCCCCTTGTCAGCAAATGTCAGCATACGACAAACCCCCCTCCCCCCTAGCCGCTTACGTAATACTTGAACGCTCCCTAAGTATAAATATGTACAAAATATGTAGAAAAAACTACATTAACTGGTGTTTTCATTAACTAATACAGTTCAATATCTATTAGGTACAGTTAAAATAATTTTTTAAAACAATATAATATAAAGTTTATTTTTTTAGAATAAATTAACAAATTATGACTTATGTTCCTATAATAAATCACATAATTAGACGAGTTAGGTGTCTCAATATTGGTAATCTTACTGATTTTTATTTTATTTTTTTTATAGGTGTGATATATGATTATGTTAATGACAGGAATAATAGGGTCCCTGTTAGTATTTGTACTGTTATAAAATGTAAATATATAAACAAATTATATTTTCTAATCGGAACACAACTAACTATTAGAAACACCTCAACGGCAATTCGATATTAAATCGTTATACGAGTTCTAAACGGCTATAATACGAATATATGAATAAGAAATTTTATCTGATTTCATCATGAGGAAAATAATAATCCTTTTAAACATTTGCATTGGAGTTAATAGGACTTAGAATAAAGGATTATAAACGATGATTTTCTAACTAAAAAAAAATATCTTTCTATATAGCATTTGAATCAAAATAACTATAATTTTTATTTTACATTTATTTTTTGCACATATTTTCACATTTTTTTTTTTTTTTTTTTTTTTAGTCTCCATATTTTTATATAATTTTTCGTAATTTGAAAACGTTGTTTTATGCACTGCCAGATTAAAAAACAATAAATAATGATTTTATTTATTCATTCGTAGTGCGTATAGGTATTTACTTTTATGAAAATTGATTTTGTTTTGTTCATTATTTTTACTTTTTTATTTATCGACGTTTTCTTAGCGTATTCTATTTGTATCTTTATACTTATATATATTTATTATTTACTATAACATTTTTAGAGCACTATTTACCGGAATTATATTTTACAGCAGCATTTTTCAAATAATTTCTTACCGTTATTTAAGTCATCTTCCGAGCCATCATATTGCCTATACATGATACATTAACAATTATACAATAATAATAATAATAATAATAATAATAATAAAAATAATGAATTACGAAAATTATATAAGATTTTAGATTTACAATATTTTTGTAATTTTCAGAGAGAAACCCGAGCCGATCGATCCGCCCTCTACGATATCCGGCATTTGCCATGTTCCTCCAATACGAGACAACAAATCGCCGTTAAACTACAACAACAATAATAATAATTACAACAACGAAATTAATAAATCCGAGCACAAACAAAAGAAAACGTTCAAAAATGCTTTACCACAAGTAAGAACCTATTGCCAACTTCATTTCCACCCATTGATTTAATTATAGCAATAACTAAATTATTATATTATATTACTCAAATCAAAACTGTTGATATATATTTTAAGAAATGAAAATTTTCAAATAATTCAGAGTGTATATAAATTACGGTGAAATTTACGGCTGCAACACTGCAGTGTGTAAGGCTGTGAACACATTAAGAGGACAATCCATTTTTAAGGGGTTCTGTGTAGGCAATTTTTAATGAGTTTTTTTTCTAAATAATGAGAATTTAATAATTAAAAAATGTTGAAATACATTTTAAAAATACCTTATCTAAAAATAGTCTCATATTTATACCGATTTTATTGTTATGCAATCACAACATTTGTTCAAAAACTACTTGTGACTTTCTGATCACAGTTTGATCAAAAATTATCATAAAAGAGAAATAATTACACTAAATGAAATATGAAAACTTAAACTAAAACCAAATATAGAGTTTTCGTTCGATAAGTATATTTAAACATCTAAAATTTGTTATTTAAAAACGTTAAATTTCCAAATTTTCAAATTAAAAACTGTTTTATCTATAAAAACTCTTATGTTAGTCTATACAAAATATTCTCATTTATCATATTCTGTTAACGTTTTGAATTTACAATAACTAGAAGAGAAGTCGTACTTAGAAAACGAGAACCTATTTAAATGCCATTAAAATACACTCGTTTTTAAGTGGTTGTGTTAGAAAATTTTTAAGATATTTTTAAATATATAAAAAAATAACAATTTAAAAAGTAATTTAAAAATAGACCCTGGTCAGTACCATTTTTTACTATTGTGTAATCACGGAATTTATTAAAAAATATGTTAAACGTATTTGGTAAATATCCAATTGTATAAAATATAAAATATAATACATTTTTTTTTTATTATTATTTTGAAAGTCTTATTCCAACACAACATCGAAAAAGTTTTCATCTTTTAAATGGTATATAATTTATGTCTTAATGTTTATTGTAGACTTAGTGACATTTAAATTACGAAAGTACAATTTCGTTTGGTAAAATTTGGTAGTGTATACTCTATAGCGTCCTCTTAAAGTAATTTTAGAGTAAAAACACCTATTATAAAACCAATAAAGTACAACATTTTGGAGTGAACCTCATTTCGATTTTTTAATTGATTAGGGTTTAAAAAAAAAAATTGTATAGTTTTAAAAAAGTAATTATTTTTTACTTTTTTCTACTTCAATAGCTTTTTATTAAAGTAATAAATTAAAAATCCCAAATGAAGTCTACTCAAAAATGTCGTCCTCTATCGATTAGATAATAAGTTTTTTTTAATTATTCTAAAATCACTTTAAAATCCGTTTTAACAGTTTTACGGAAACATGCTTTTACCGCTGTATCGGTGTAGCATCCTCTTAAGTCGAAAACATTACTTTTGGAAAACTAAACTAAACTAAATTGCTTTTTTACACTAGCCTACGAAATATTGATTTTTTCAACGCATTTGATGAAATAATGAATTATTTTCCTTTGGCCAGTCGATTCTGCGGGTTATTTATAATTCTAATCATTTCCCTGCTGCAGACCACCCACCCGTCCATATGTTTTATCATCTAGGTCAAGGGCCGGCCACTGGCGGACCACGGAAGTCGGAAAACTGGACCGTCAACATACCTCACAAAATACATTTTTTTCATTTAATTTAATGATTTTTTTTTTTTTTTGGACAGTGGATAGAAAGATATAACAGAGTATGGGTGTAACCAGAAATGAGATTGTTAAGACGGTTGAGTGGAGTGACTGGAGAGGACAAAATAAGTAATGCACGTATAAGGGGTAGTATAAAAGTGACTCCGATAGTAGACAAAATGAGGGAGAATTGATTGAGACGGCTTTGGCAATGGGCATGTTTTAAGGACGGAATAGATAGACGCAGTAAGTGTAGTAAAGGGAATTATGTTGAAGGAAAAGGGGATAGAGGAAGACCAAAAAATAGGTGAGGGGAAGGTGTTATAGAAAGTGATATGATGTGGGTGGGTGTAAGTGAGGAGGATGCGGGAGATCGAGTTCTGTGGAAGTTGAGGACTAATCTAACGAGGGCTGACCCCAAATAGTCGTGAGAGACGTCAAAGAAGAAGAAGAAGAAGAAGTATTTAAAATGATTTTCATTAAAATTAATCATTTATTTCGTACATCGAACTCAGATTATGATGGTTGTATCACAATAGTTATTTATAATAAATGTCTTATCGCGGTCACGTATCGTTATAATAAACGTAAAATAATATAAGACATTGCTATTATGTTGAAATTGTTTTCTGTGAAACCCGTTTATTTTATTATTTTAATCGTCCGGACTCCGATAGAAATTACTTGCCGACCCCTGATCCAGGTACACTGTAATATGAATTATGTAATATATACGAAATACGAAATAATTGCATTGTGTTTATATATTGTGTGAGTGACTATTGCGCTGAAAAACATTGTGTTAAAATTTATTGGAAATAATTCTATTGCATATTTTCGTATATCTATTATACGTAAACATAAATAATCAGGGCCGGCTCAAGGTATAGGAGGCGAGCTAGGCGCTAGCCTAGAACGGCATTTTCGTAGAGTCGGCCTTTTTTTGTTTATTTGGAGAGGTAGCCCGAACAGTCGGAGCTTTTTTTTTTTTTTTTTTAAAGAAAGTTTAAGTTTTAGGAGGTTTTGACTTCAATTTCTGACTATAAAGGAAATTTATACGACAGGATGTACGCAAATTCTAGAAAAAGTTTATGGTTTTTTTTAATTTAGGATCGACGACATTTGATTTTACCTATTTTAACTATATTTACTCGAGCCGGCCCTGTAAAAAATATATCTCTAAAACATACCTTTTCCCAGGATTTTAGCATTTTTTTTTTTTTTTTTTTTCTAAGAAGTTATTGTTTGTTTCAATAATAAATAATAATCGTTCAATAGGTATATTGGCACGCCTATACCTATTACGCTATATTCACAGTAAACCAAAAAACTATTTTCCTCTTCCGTCGCTATTATACAATGACAATATTATATTATTATTAAACGATTTTTCTATCGATACATTTATTAGTTATTAATTATCAATAACTCTAACATTAAGTAGATAGGTACTTATTAAAATTGAATATTTTTGTACAATTTGAAGTTGAAGTATTAATAAAAAAAACCTCAAATGTAAATATTATTATAATTCATAATAACGACGTATAGTTTTTCTGAATAATTTAAATTTAATTTGTATCAAAAAATTATATAGGTATATATATTATATACCCATAATTGGATACCGCGGAGGTCGTATACTCAATAGAACCCGGAATCACGGTATATTGAAGTTATATTTTCCGCAATATGTTCATCATCGTGGAGGAGCACCTTGAAAACGTACAAAATTACAATAGGCATATATATCTAGTTAGGTTATGTTTATATAGTTATCATTTTCGATGGATTTTCCAGTTTACATCCGTCATACACATACAGGACACAACATTAAAAAATACATATATATATATATATAGGAACATAAAGTAAAATAAAAATGAGTGATGGGTAGTAGGCTGATATTATTCTAATATTTTTGTTTATAAACTATTATAAATCCTAATAAAGTATCAAAATTGTTTGCATATATTTTATAGGTGGTGGGTATGTGGTATATATTATAATATATTATAGTCATAATAATATAAAAATAATTGGACTGAAATATTTAAAAAAAAAAAAAGTAATAATATATTAATATATTTATGTCATATAGATTTTAAAAATTAATTGACATTTTAAAATTGTTGTCTGAAAGATTTCCTGTCTAGGATAATAAATTCAAATAGGCACCTAACTATTTTTATTTTGAAATTTAGACAACATAGAATACATTAGGTTTTTATTACATAGAAAATACAGAATCTATAGAATATATTAATATAAATTATTAATATTAAATAAATAACGAAATAAAGTAACATTATAGATACTTTTTATGAAGTGTCTTTATTCGCAAGTTGTATTCCTAACTATTGTATGTATAAGTTGTAACACATTTACCATAATTATAATTGTTGTCATACTACTATATTATTATTATAGTAAATTTATATAAGATTGAGTGTCGGTGGATAAATTGGAGAAAAGCGTCAGATATTTTGCGTGACAACTGACAGGAGAATTCCAATCGAGTTAAAAGTTAAATTTCATAAGAAAAGGCCTGCAATATGATGTACGGATCGAAGTGTTGGGCAGTGGATAGGAAGATAGAAAAGAATATGAATGTGGCAGAGATGGTAATGTTAAGTTGGATGAATGCAATGACTAGAGAGAACAAAATACGAAATGAATATATATATATATATATATAAGGGGTAGTATATGAGTAGCTCCAAAAGTGGACAAAATGAGGGAGAATAGATTGAGATGGCTAAAGCATGTTTGAAGGACGGAAGAATAGTAAATTGAATTTATTTTGAAGGAAAGAGGGAAAGAGGAAGACTAAAATATAGATGGGGATGTAATAGAGAGTGATATGAGGTGGATGGGTGTAAATAATTAAGAGGATGCAGGAGTTCGAGTTCGGTGGAAGTAGTTGAAAACTAGGATTGCCGACTAAAAATAGTTGGGAGAAAAG
This sequence comes from Pemphigus obesinymphae, assembly GCA_025469235.1. Lineage (NCBI taxonomy): Eukaryota > Metazoa > Arthropoda > Insecta > Hemiptera > Aphididae > Pemphigus > Pemphigus obesinymphae. The sequence continues at coordinate 20,501 of JAIPRL010001520.1, read as the reverse complement.
GCGAAAAAGAAGAAGAAGAAGGAGATTTTGAGCGAATCTATTTTTTTTTTTTTTTTTTACAATGATGTTTATTATTATTTATTGTCTGTGAACAAATGTTCGACCAGAAGGAAGTGAGTAGCAGTTTTTGGAGTTTTCCATAAAAAAATTGGTACTTTGAAAAGGTCATTTTTCGATTTTCCTAATGGTTTCCTTAAGAGAATGTCAGCGCAAACAATTTTCAATGAAAAACTCATATGTTGGCATTTTTAATTTTTAACAACTTACAAATATCTTAGAAATATGAAACGAAAAACAAATAATAGATAACAACATTATCTAGTGCCTTACGTAGCCATTTTTCGATATTAACAATTTTTTAAGAGTTATATTTATTTAAAAAAATCAAAAAAATTGGTTATTTCATAACTTATAAAACGTGTTTAAATGCACATATTTCAATATTACATGTTTGGTTACGTAGATTACTAGAATACTAAATAATGTTATTCTTTATCTTTTATTTTTGTTTTATCTTTCGACAATGTTTTTAAATTGTTATAAATAAAAAAAAAAATGTGCAAAAGTAATATTTTCAATAAAATTGTATACATTCATAAAAACATTATATAGCAATGGGACCAATTATTATTATATTTATTAATATATTATTTAAATTTATATAAACATTTTTCAATTGTTAGATTTTCATTTTTCTTAGAATTTTCTAAAAATTGTCTATATAGAATTCCTTAAAATAGCCGTGCTGACATCCTCTTAAGAGGACGCCACACAAGCGATTTTTGGGGAATTTTATAGGCATCTTTTAAGAAAAATAAAATCTAATAATTTCAAAATATTTTAAAAGTAATTTAATAATATTTCATATAATTGTAATTTAATCAAAATATTACACAATATAGAAGACAAAATCATGTATAGTTCTAATGTCGTCCTTTTTTCCATAACACAAATATTTTGCACAAAAATTTTTTTCTCTTTTTAGCAGTTTCCGCTAGTAAATTTGAAATTTTTAAGAATTTTGAGGGATTAGTGCTTTATAGCTTTTATAAATTAATCTATAATTATTTATTTATAATTAATTGCCAATATTTCAAATTTTGTACTTTAACAACCTTAAGTGCAAAGAAAAACGGATTTTTATAATAAACATATTTTTATAAATGTAAAAGAAATAACAAAATAATAAATAAAATTATCATGGTTTCTATCGTGTTTGTTCATTTGATTTCTTATTCTTTTGAATTTCATATTACCCGTTATATATGATTGGACGTTATGTCATTTATATAGACATAAATATACCTATATTATTTTGGCGCCATTTATTTGAACTATTTTAGTTAAATATTAGGAAAAAATGGTAACCAAATAAGTACTTATTAAAACTTAATATTAAGAAAAGTAAATAGTGAAAAAGTTCATTGTTGAATAATTAAAAAAAAAACCTCTTGAGATTTGAGTCCCAAACTTTAAATGAAAAATGAAAATTAATTGACTTTTTTTAAATTAGTTAAGTTAATATTTTCCTTAAACTTGCCCGCCTTTTTTTGGTGTATAACCAGTATGATCCTACATAGGTATTTATTATTTAGTAAACCTAATGTCTATAAGTTCAAAATATATTAAATTTATCATGCATAAATTCAACTGCCATCAAAAATTCTTAAAACTTAAATCTTTGAACTCATAAAAAAAAGTTAAAATTTGAAATCCCACAAAAACCGGTTCTTTAATCTCCTGTAGAAAACCTTGAAAAATGTCACGTTTCCTCATTTGTCTTGGATCCAACAATACATTTGTCAGTATGGTGTTGAAGGCTACTCACTACGAAGAAGAAGAACATGTTTGTTCCACGTTTAAGTGAAAACCTGTATTTAAATTGGTTTTCCACTAATATAATATAAAAATGTATTTTTAAATTAGTTACTTATTGGCTTATAATTTTTAAGATGTTATCAATAATGATAAAAATATATCTATTTGAATTTTGAATAATTATCATGATTATGTTTGTGTTTTACGACAAGACCAAAACTAAATAGGTAGGTATATATTATATATTATTTTTCTTAAACAGTTAAAGTATATGCAAGACCTTCATCATTATGCCTTCAGTACATTATCCGCCTGTTCCAGTCCTTACTGTACATCATCCTCGCTTCTTTGAGCGCATTTATTAAAATATTTTTTATTTCTGACTGTTCATCTCGTTCTTGTGTGACTTCTAGACGACCTTGTTCCCGTTTAATTAATTAGTTTCCCTACCAAATATTCCTCAATGATTACAGTACGTAGAGTATTAGATCACTTTTTAACCATTCAATGTATTAATGGATGGTTATAGAAATTAACTGTAAAGAGATAAGATAAATACCATGAAAATTGTAATTATTAAAGTTATAACTCGTTAATACAGAAAATATTTAACTAATTTAGTGAAAAAGTTAAAAATATTATTAACTTTTCAATACAACTTTAACTTTTTATGAATGCCTAATGGCTAATATATAGTTAGGTACCTACTGTCTCCGCCACCGATTGTTTAAAACACACTTTATTTCGGTGACCTAATCCGATATTTTTAAAAACGATAATATTTGAACGTGATAAATTTGAAAAAGTATTAAAAAAAACCCCCGTTCAAGTACATAAGTACTAAAGTGCATTTACATATGTTCAAAAATATTATGTACTGTGCACAAGAGTACAATAATATATTCGATATACATATATATATTATATGATTATAAAATAAACGGCAGTACATATATACATCATCCATCAGTCATCATTATTATAATTACTTTTAGTTTAATACGAACATATTTATGAAAGTAATATTATGCGTAATGACTTTATGTAAATCAGTAACGGTTAATGAATCATACATTTTTTTTCATGTCAGTATAAATATATATGTTTATCGAGGAGATATTGCTAAATTCTTACGCCTATTTATTGTCTATTGACTATTAATAATATCTGTACTTAAAATGTATACTTATAATTTTATAATTTTCACTTAGTCATGTTCACATAACATAATATATAAGTATATAGAAGTACTATAACTGCAGCTAAATGCTATATGACGCGCCCAGAATATTGTCTTATACGAAAAATCAACGTGTCGCAATTCACTGCAGTAATATAATGATATGGTCCAAGTAGAAAATGATTTTTATCTTAACAAGTTTATATACAGTTAGGTATAGCATATATTTTTACGGGCAGTTTTATAATCAAATATTGACCAGTTAATCAAAAATATTTACTACATAACTTAAATTACCTAACTAGTTACGGTAAATTAACCCAAAAGTATTTTTCAGTTATTAGTAACTACACTAAATATAGTTATATATGACGATGTGAGCGCAATAAATTTTAAATTAAAAACTTTACACAATATCAATATTATCATTTTATAAGCTTACAGATATTTACTTAGAAATAAAAAACAAAAACAAAAAATACAATAGATTGTATATATATTATAATATGTACCTAAAACGATATTATTAGTTAGTGCCCTATATAGCCGTTTTTCGATATATTCAATTTAGTTTCTGAACGAAACGCGAGGTATGTATTGGTTTCAAAAATTATGTGTATATCTATTTTTTCATGTCTACGATGTACAATTTTTCGTATACAACGAATTGAGCAGACGTTTTGAAGTAAAGAGCTTTTTAATAGCAAATTCAACCGTTGTTTAAAAAAAAAAAAAAACAAATTTTTAACAACACTCTTAAAACGTATTTAAATACATATTATATCGAAAAAAGGGCACTAGATAAATTGTTATAAATCGTAAAATAATGCCACACCCTGCAGCTTTGCAAAATCGAAAGAAATTATTATTGTCATTGCTTTCAAATTCAATACATCCACCGCCAGTATCTTATCCGTTAAGTGGTGAAATGCTACTGATCGGCTTTTTATAAAAATAATTTTAAGCCTAGGTATCCAAAAATCGCGCATCCGTGAAAGCATGGATGCGTGGTGCGTCACTGCGCAATGACGCTTACGTGATGCGCGATGAGAGTGTTTTGCTACACTGCATGATTTTATAACCATACGGTCTATGTGTATTGTTTACACTGTGCGTTTTTGACTACGGAGGTCTATAAATTTAATTATTTCAAGACCAAAATGTTCACTAGTTCTACAAGAATGGACGTAGTGACAACGTATAATTTAACGGAATATGAAGCCGACAATAAACTTCTACTAGCAGCCAGGACTTGAAAACGTTATATTTATAATGTTATTATAACGTTATGACGGAATAAAATGGATAACGTTGTAAAACGAAAAACGTTATAACGCAAAAAAAATAACGTTACAAAACGAAAACCGTTACAACGGAAAAAATAACGTTATAAACCGAAGAACGTTATAACGTAAAAATGAATAACGTTTTCAAGCCCTGCTAGTAACCCATTTATTTACAGAAGAAAGTGATGAAATGTACATTGAACAGAATTGCAATTGAAATTTCTCCCCGGACATTTTCTTTAATGTCTTTAATTTTTTTTTTTTTTGAGACTTGAGTTTAATTTATAATAACTAGGTATTGTTATTATACCGCGAGCGAATAAATAATAATAATAATTATAAATAGTCACAAGTACTCATATATATTAAAATAACAATAATAGTAAATAATACCGCGATTTGAATAATCTTCTTTTTTGGCAACAACGTAATAAAACGATTCCGCGCAAAAGTTGCCCGACCGGCAACTGTGACGGGATTCACGAGCGTGAAAATTCTCGTAGGTGAATTTTTAATAATCACACTCAATTGATTTTCAACACTTCAATTATTGCGCGATCGCGCAACAGACACCGCGCATTGCGTGGTTGTAGGAAACCAAGGAAAAAAGAGAAATTTAAAAGATAATTTCTATTGTGTATAAAAATTAACTTTTTTAAACTGAGTTACGTACTTACTTAAGCTAATATATTTTTCATCTTAACTTTACACTTAAACTCAACGAGTTAAAATAATTGCTTGCTAACACCATTAACTCGAGAATTTTGGATGAATTTCACTTGACTTATTTGAGTTAATATTTTTCATTAACTCACCCGTCTACTTTGGACATGCTTTTAAAATTGCCCAGTTTTTCCTTGATGTTGTTATTCCTAATATGTATAATATTATTATGAATATTAATAAAAAAAATCTGAAAATCTCTGCCAGCATTAAATACTTGCATATCTTTGCTGATAGATACTAATCGAATGTGTATTACAATTGGTTTATAATTTGAACAGAGTGAACTATAGTAGAAAAGGTTAAAACCTAGGTTGCCTACCTTGAATTTCATTTATGCTTTATATTATACAGTATTCGTATAGTACATTACCTACTATATAGTTCACCACACCAAGGCTTGAAACCGTAAAAAATATTTCGGTTTTGATTTCGATTTCGATTACCGGTTTTACATTTTTTTCAGTTTCGATTTCGATTTGAAATACCGATTTCAAAATATTTCGATTTTGGTTTTGACTTTGTATACCGGTATTTTATATTTTCGATTTTGATTTCGATTTGAAATACCGGTTTCAAAATATTTCGTTTTCGGTTTTGACTTTCTACGCCGGTATTTTACATTTTCAATTTGGATTTGAAATACCAGTTTCAAAAAATTTCGTTTTCGGTTTTAACTTTGTATACTGGTATTTCGCATTTTTGATTTCGATTTAAAATACGGGTTTTAAAAATTTTGGTTTTGGTTTTACTTTAAATACCAGTATTATATATTTTAGATTTTAAATAACGTAGTGTTAATTTTTACTTTCACACCGATTTTTTTTTTGTTTTTATTTTATTTATTAGATTTTGATTTAATTTATGTTTAGATAATCTTGATTTTTGTTTTATAGTTTTTATTTTGCTTGCAGTGGTGTGAAAATGTTTATATACTTACGCTCCGTAGACCATGATTATAGTACCTACCTACTGGCTACTTAATATTATAGAAATTATATTATAATATTTCTTGTCTTTATCTGATATAGTATTCATTGATTTATATTTTTTTTAAGCACATATTATAGGTAACGAGTACTATATTCCAATTAGAAAGTAACTTTAAATCGTTCTTTCGATAACATCGAATGTAAATCATGTGTTTGGGTAAAGTTACTTATACAATAGCTTAAAAGTTGAAAGTACCTACTAAGTATTTATACTTAAGTATATATTTTGGGAAATTTTTTGTATTTTATTCACCTATATAATTAATCAACATTGCTGAATTGAACATGTGGAGATATAAAGTAATTATAGAAAACATAATTCTCTTCTCAGGATTACATGCTGTAGATATTTGTGAATTTATGATGAAGAATTTTATCCCAATTTTTACATGCTTCTTAAAATATTCTACATATTGCCAGTTGTACTTATCTACTGCAACGACGAAACGATCATTTTCTTCTTTAAAAAGGATTAAGTCCTATCTTAGGAATAGTATGACGAGCATAGTATAGTATATTAGTTAATATATTTCGGTTTCGATATGTATTTCCAATACCGTTATCCGTTTTTCGGTTTCGGTTTCGATTTTTAATACCGTTATCCGTTTTTTCGGTTTCGGTTTTGATTTCGATTTCAATTTCGATTTTGTAAAGGTTTTAACCGGTTAGTATGATACCGTTTTCGATACCGGTTTCAAGCCATGCGAAAAAGGCGTTTTTATTTTTCCATTAAGTATACCTAACTAATACGTGGTCCAAGTTTCAAAAAGACTGTGGTTTTATAATATTTTGATCGAAAACTATTTTTGATGGTTTATGTAAATATAGGATTTGTACACCAACGGGCCCTCCCCCCCGTGGTAATCCTCGCATAAATGATAAAACTTGACGCGCTTAGCTTAGCTATATATTAGCATGCATGAAATAAAAAAAAATTTTTGCACAATACCTTGCGCCCCCCGTACACACAGTTAAATAATAATGTACATGACAAAAACGTCAAGTACTAAGTTTTTTAGCTCAGTGAAAGTACAAGCGTTGTAGTGCTTAAATGCATATGATTAAGTAAATTAACCATGCAGTTGGTGCAACAATGTCACGGTGTAGGTATAAGTATCTAATTGATAAATCGTTAGGTTATAAAATGCTATAGCAATAAAAATAAATCAATAATACATGATTTGTGCGCATAGGTATATATAGGCACCTACAGTATAAATGCCAACTCATTATGTCCGCGTACACAATACACGTATATTTATTACGAACATATTATTGTGTTTTTTTTTTTTTTTTTGAAATGGCATATGCATATTATATCGATCTCTACCGTTCAAGGTCTATATTTTATTATTTACTAGACACTATATATAAACGGTATAACAATGTATATATATAATATAATATAATATAATATATAGGTATATATATAGCGGTATACGTCGAAACCGATTACACATTGCTGTTCGTTGAAAAATCGGATCGAAGCTCAAATGCAAATACATTTCTTTTTTTTTTTTATATAATATATGCATTCAGTTCCCACAAAAGCACGACGAGGGACGTTTTTTTTTAATGAATAGTATTGTTTTAAACGAATTCCCCATATTATATACTATATATATAGTGTGGGGCACACAAATAAAAACAAAACCATAATATACATATCCTTACACCCCGAGGTATGGTATATATAGCGGCCCCTTTTTTTGTTTTTTGTTTTTTTCTACCATCGTGATGCCCTCTCTATTCAGATATTACACTGAAGTAAATGTATTATAATATGACGGTTTCACAAGTATTTATATATTATTGCTACCTACCTCCAGATGGATTTTTTCACGTTAATTTTTAACGGACACATATTATTATTCTCATTTTGTAAAACGAAAAAAAAATAAATAAAAAATGAACATACGATATTAATAAAACGATGCGCACATATATAATCGCGGACGCCGTCTCAATTAATGAGCCTCCCCGTAAGATTGTCGATATAAAGTATGGATATTATGGATTATAGGTAGGTGTACTATACATCACATTAGTACCTGCCCATATTTCGTCTAGTAAATACCTGGTCTGATGGATAAATTATAATACTTCCGTATAATATATTTGATTGTGTATATATATATAATACCACCGACATTATATAATAATACGACTGAAACTTTTAAAATGCACATAGTAAACTGTTATTAAAACAAAATTACAATTGGCCAGGTACCCGGTACACGTTAGATTACTGAATTTTGTTTTGTTTCTGCACAGATTTTCTTGTTTGAAATTGTTTTTTATTTTTTTTATTAGGCATACTTAAATGTTATGTAACTTAAAAGTTGAAATACTTACATAATAATAAATTACTATATATTTATGTAACAGCGGACATTACGTAAAAGAAAATTAAGACTTCTGACGATATTTTTTTTTATTTTTATTACGTACACATTATAAAATATTTAAAGATAATTTTTTTTTCAATTAAATTATATATACATATATATATATATATATGTATATGAAATAATATTTGACAATATACAAATGAAAAACATCAGACATATATGATATCAATACATTCTACCAAATAGATTATTATGATTTATATGCATGCAGTTGAGATAAGTTTCCAAATGTGTGTTGATGGAACGAAAAAGCCAAAAAAAAAAAAAGAGACAATAATAATAATTTATGTGCAAATATGAAAATGTATACTTATCTATACATATATATATATATATAAGCTTATCGCTGTGTGCATAAATACCTACGTTAGATATTTTTTAATGCAACTTAAATGAAAATACAAAACTTTTAGAATGCATTATAAAGCTTTCGTAGTATCGATCATAACTCATATTTTATATGTGTAATATGTGTTGAAAATATTGTGAAAATATCGTTTTCAAGATATCCACGTCATTCCGTCGGTTTCCGTAGGGACCATATACAGAAATAATACAATCTGTACGACATTGTCTGGCACCATCATGGAATATATAACACACCATATATATATATATATATATGACCTTCTGCATCATCCTGTACATGCAATAGGCTTGGAAAGTCAATAAGCCAATATGCAATAATAAGTCGTCGTAAAGTTTGGCATTGAACATTTATCGGGTACACGACACCCCAGAGAATAATTTATAAATTCAAAATACCAAAAACGAATTCAATCCATTCGACATACGAAAATATAAAAAAAAAAAACGAAATTTACATCAAGAGATCAATACAATTAATATATAAAATACTCGTGCATAAATACCAACATTAACAATTGATAACATTTAAAAACTTTTTTAAAAATAATAATTAATGTATATAAATAAAAGTACTCGTATCAAAATTACTTTTCAATGTTTCATATACGTTTTATATAATTTTATTAACTTTTAATTCGAAAACTGTAATCCGGTGTAGAGAGTAGAGCTATTTATCTTAATAAGTCTTAACGTTTCTTATAATTTAATATCAAACGCGTAAAATGTAGTTACTCGGCTGTGAATACTTGTTTTTGTAAAGTTCAGATAGGAGGAAGGTCAAGTAAAAATTAACATGACTCTGCACAGCAGTATACACCACTCTATAATCCACGATTTTAATGTTTTTATACAAATACAAAAATATAAACGATACATTCAATAACGGTTTCCTCGGAGAAAACTAATTTCAGATAATATATTATGTAGTTTAAAATGAAATAAGACAATATGTTCGAGTTGCTATTAGAAAACAAAAATTAATTTAATTTAAATATTATAAGGAAAAGCGGCGAAACTGCTAAAACGAGTGTTGAATATACGTGTGCTAGCTACTATTGTTTATTGTTGTGAATGATAAACAGTATATATTAAAAAAATTATTCGATTGAGAGGACGTAGCATCGGCATTTGATGTCTCCCTCTAACCGACCGCAGATAGCGAGTATACGAAATTCGCATCCAGCATTATTATCACAACTTATTCATTATTTATAATTTAGAGTAAATTGATCTATTGCCAAATTTATAGGCGATATCATGTTGTAACCGAGACTTTTTTTTTTTTTTTACGAAATTTTAATTTTAAACAGAAGTACATATTGTGAATCTATGTAAATTATTGGAATGCATATTTATAAAGGCTCTGCGACGGCTCCACGATCTCGTCTGTAAATTTGGTAATAAGTAAATTTACTCCAATGTTATAATAAATAATGCGAAGTTGTCAATTTCGTATATTATTGGTCAGTTGGACGGTAAATACGTCCTCTTAACGACAATAATTAATATTTATCACACTACTCGTATATTATTTATGTACATATATAGATTACAAAGTAATAATATATGGTATTATTGCAGACTTTGTGCCGCTCGCTTGTGGGCGTTGCTGTATATGAGTTGCTATCACTCGAAAATATATGTTAGTCCGTTTTTATTTATTTAATTTAAACAAGGTGATAGATATATTTCGTTATATCGCGTGCAACGGGTAAACGTGACAAAAAAATCCTAGACAAGTCATCATACGTATAGTCATAATATTCAAGGCAAAATATATGTATAATATCCTATTGTATTATACCGTGTGCCTATATAGTACAATAAATATGGGGCAAGTGTAATGAACAGATTTTACCATTTTATCGATCAAGGTTAATCTATACATTGATATATTTTTCGAATGAATTGTTTTATTTTTTTCTCCTAAAATGTATACATCAAATACATATCAAAAAGTATAATATAAGTAATAATTTGTTGGTATGTAATGTATATCTGTACATATAATATATACGTATATATAGGTACAGGATATAATATATAGGTGTAATGGTATATCATAATGAAAAATGCAATTCCCTCGTAAAATAAATCTAAAATGATAACGAGTAAACCAAGGATGGACATCAACTATATATAAAATTATACGTTAGTGTTAAGCTATAATATGTTATCATTTTTCAACTTCACTACTTGATTTAGTGTAAACTCCTCTAAACATATCAAATCGTCTGGCTTAAAAAAAAAAATCTGCGAGTATGTTAATGACTATAGTAAATTTTCGTTTGTTTCGATTTTCGCTACAATTTGAAAATACCGAGTAGGACCTTCTGCAGGTTCTGAACTATCCACCGGTAAATCAATACGTTCAACGTTGAACATTCGTAATAATTTGAATAGATACCTATCATTATAAAATATACTTCAATGGGAACTGGTTAAATTAGGCATACAAACGGATTAAAACATTATAATACTATTGTGTATAGGTACACCTAATGTTGTTTGTTGTTTAAGGCCATTACAAGTTTAGCCTATATATATAGTTATATAAATTAATAAAGATAATAATTGGATATAATATTCTATTTTATTTAACGTAAGTGTTAATAATGAATTATTACAATTTATGTGACCTATTTGTAAAAAATATATCCGATCGATTATTATTATTTATTATTTTGATTATTTTAATCGAGGCGCGTAATATATTATATAACGTGCTTTTTATTATTTATGCCATTATATAATACTATAATATAGTGTGATCGTGTAGGTATATAAATATTGTATGGTTTATAGAATGATTTGTCTCGATTACTGTCAGGTATTCCATATACTATTATATTATACTATAATACGTGTCATTAAAAATGAAAATTTTAAAAATAATCAGCTTTGAATCTCTAAATATAATTCTCTCGGATATATTGGGTCGACGTTGGGTCGTTTATTAAAGAGTTACAATTATTTTATGCGCGGGGACAATAAATTACAGTCCAATTGCATATAGTGTCAAATAGTGAATTTTTTATACCGTATTTTAATCGAATAAAACACGATCGAATACTGTCAGTGGCACACCCGCGGGGAAGGGAACTACAGAGATAATATAGCCCCCAAATTATATTTTTGTAGTATAACGTATATATTATGCATTTTAAAAGTACAATCATTAAATACAAACTATTAAAAAAAACTAAAATGATGTTTCTAAATGTATTTTTATTGTAAACGTATATTTTTTCCGAATAAAATTTTATAATTTTATACAATATCTATCCGATGAAAATATGAAAAATGCATTATACTTTATTTTCATTTTACACTGTAGTCTGCATAATATTATGTGTGAAAAAAGTGAAAATAGAAAATCAGTATTCCACGCCTACATAATGCCTATACCTACACCATGTACTTTCCGTGGTAATGGCGAACGGGTAATTATAATAATTTGTATATTAGGTATCTACATTTATTTTTATATAGAGTATCCTGCAGTTTACTAACTTGAAGTTTTATATACCTACCTTTATTAAAAGGAATTCCAAGATCGGACGACACATTTAAATCCTTTTCATTGTGATTATTTTCTACTGTTGTTATTAGAACTCTGGATAATCAAATATCAAAAAATAATAATAATAATCGAATAAATGGCCCTTTTTAATATGTGCACTGTTATTTTGTACCCATATACCCTTATTAAGGACAACGGTCGTAAGTTAACGATTGTACGTTTCTATACACAATATATACATCTATAAAACTATTTATTATATTAATAATTAATAATAATAAATTGTTTTGAACGGACGTATATAAAGGGAGCCCAGATAGGAACCCTAATGTAATACTGCAGAGAAGAGTTAAGAGTTTATTAAATTTCAAAGTAAACACTGGACATGTACGTACAATGTATTTGGCTTTCGTTTATTGTTATCTGTATATATGTGTATTGTATATATATACTATCCTGGAAATTAATTGTATGCGTAATAGATAGTGACATTATTATATAGAGGGGTAGAACGACCATATGTCCTCCAATTTACTATATTATGTTGAAAAAAATATAAGGCATTTTTTCCAGGTATAATTGGCAAATACAATCATTAATAATACTGAATTCGATGGAGTATTTTTTCGCATTATTTTCTCGATGCTCTAAAATATGCTTTCCGCGTACAAGATTCGATTATTCGTACCTATACATCAAAAGAATTCTAAAATATAACTCTAATATAATATTCGTTTGAAATACTAAATCTATAAAAAAAAAAAAAAATATATATATATATATATATATACTTACCTATTTCGTAAACAAACAGGAATTCGAATAAATACATGTTTTTCTTTTTTATAAATGTTTGGTAAATGTTTATTAAGACTTTTGAAGAACGTGTTTTTAAAGCATTATATGTTATTGTTTTACCCTAAAGACATGAGATCGTTTGTAGGAGAAGGCATTTTATATTTTGTTATAATATAGTGTTTTTTTTTTTTTTTTTTAATTTAAATAAAATAAAAACAAAAAAAACAAATAGAGATCATCATAAAGGACATTTTCCCATTATTTTGAGCGATTCTCGAAAATTCTACTTTATGTCCGTTATCGTTACTGTAGTTTGACGGAGGGCCCGGGACCTCCTCATCTACGATTGTTCCCATCTGAATCACATTACTATCTATATAGTCTGTGTGCACAAACATATATGCAACCTTGACACCATAGTGTATACATATATATATATGACGACATGAATTTCGATTGAAATAACAGTTCGTGTACGACATATACAACACTGTATGCTCTAGTACCCTTGTTACATAAAATAAATTGGTCTCTCCGACAACAATATAAAGTAGGTAGATTTAAATATTGTGTATGTGCGTATGTATATGTGTGTGTGTGTGTGTGTGTGTGTAAGTGTATGTATATTTTAAATGTAAATTAAAAAAAAAATAATAAAAAATAACATCGAACGTAAATCGGGCGATCACGAGGGCGTCTTATCGTAATCACGACTCGTGCATATCAATAAGGGCATGACGAAAACGTGTATAGAAGTACTCACTAAGTTTTCTGGACAAATGCATAATTTTATATCGCATTTATAAACGTAATAATATATCAAACGTGTGATCATTATTTTACGATTTGTATTCAGCTAACTATTTACTTTAAGATTTCAAGAAGGGTTTTAAGCATACTTTCGGTGTCCTATTATTATAGGTACCCGGTCAATAGCGTTAGACTCACTGTTAGGATGTTTCATAAAAAAAAAAAAAAATCAAACCTAAATAAATATTTATACTAAATAATATAGTTTTAATAGCATTTATAATATAACATTAATTTTAACGGCATTACAACATCTTTATATATACGATTTTTAAGTACAGCTTCCCTCCTATAGTAATCGTGGAGTGTAACATTTAAACAAAATTTAAAAGATGAGAATATTTACTACACTTATTTTGACTAGACTTTTAACTATGTATAAGTATAAGACATTTTTTTTTTAAATATTCTTTTATTTTCTTTTATTTTGAAAATGTCACCGTCTTTTTTTTTTTTTTTATCGCAAATCTAAGGTGTTTAAATACGAGTAATAATTATAATGGAAAAACTTTGTTTCGGCAAAGTAAATGTTCTCATATTTTATTTAGTGTAATAATTTCTTCGTTTTATTAATTCAAACTGTGATCAGATACTTAAAAGTAAATCGAAAAATAAGGACATTTGCCGTAGTAAAGCTGACGTGATATTATAATACAGATAACACTATACTTATGAATATTATATTTAAACATCTTTCAATAATAGATGATTGTTTAATTTTAATTTTAATTTTTGATTTTTAAAATGTCTATAAGCACATAAACTTTTGAAAATCTAAAAGATAACTTCTGTTTTTACTTACAGGTTACAGGTTATAGGTACATTTCTCGGCAGTGCCGTGAATATACCATAGAGATGGTCTACAGGGGCGAATTCCAAGGGCGCAAAACCTGCTGTAGCTTCAAACTAGGTAGGTACGTAACGTACTTTTTTCATATTCAATTATTATTTTATATGTTATTGGCTAAATATCTAAAAGTTGTCAAATATAAATAAAAAGCAACTTTGAAAAAGAAAATAATAATAATAATAATAATAAAAAAAGGTCATCAACAAAAAAGGGCACACATGGTTCCATTATTTTTATTTTTTAAATTATTTAGGAGAACTTTTTTGAGGTTTATATAATTTTATTAATTTATCCGATTGAAACAATATTGATACAAAATTGTTGATGAAGTTTCACTATGGTTAAGCAGTAAGAATTTATAATGGCAACTAATTTATTATACCTACCTATATATATATATATTTATAATATAAGCAAAAATAAGATGTTGAAAAAATTGCATAGATAAAACCTTTTCATTAGTAACTCATAAACTATGGATGGAACTTTTTCACACTCCGGCGTGTATTAGTTTCATTTAATATAACTTTATAATAATACATAATAACGTTATTAGTATATGACCTAGAGTGCAAATGAAATAATCAGTTGCTGAATTTTCGTTAGATGTAATAATATTAGTTATATGTATAATCTTTTAATTTTGTGCAACTGATTCAACTGATGCACTTAGGGACTTCAAATTTTAGAAATTGTATATCATATCGTTTTTGTATTACAAAACCTGCATATAAATTAACGTATTATTTTCAAAACTTATATCGATGTTATTTATAGTTTTACTGGTTTTTAATGCTATATTATACGAGTAGGTATTATGCACAGTGTACACTCAATATTTATATGGACACGTTAGCTTATTTATAGGTATGTATGTTATTAACTTAGTAATACTTTTTACTTTTCCGTATATACTCCAATTTACACTTACTATATAAATATATATATATTTGTTAACTGACAGATTTAATATAAAATAATAATATCAGAAATAAAATGAATAATAAAGATATTTTAGAATTAAATTTGTGCAGTTGAAAGGTAAGTAATACAAATTTGTCCGTATTTTTCGACATTCCGCAACTGCATATTACGTATAATGTTATAATACAACGACGTGCTTTGATATAAATTTTAGTGCGTATAAATTCTTACCAAATTTAATTATAATAATAGGTACATTAAGACTTAATGTATTTTGAGCGTTTTCATATAGGTATTATATTAGAGGTACCTATACCTATGCGGTCTTAGCCGGTAAATTACTTTATCCGCAAGTATAGGTATCGTCTTTATTTCCATTAAAATATATAATATATAATATAGGGATCCATGTAATTGTTATCGCGTAAATTCTGTACGCGCCGTGTCCATGTAGAATGTTCCCGCGATGTAATAATTTGCGAGCTTCTAAATGCGAAATTAACAAACGTCGTTTGAAATAGGATGTAAAGGATAATTGAATAATACGTAATAAGCATTTTCAATTGGGCATCGGGTGTTCGACATTGAAATGCGTTTTTACCCGTTCGAATTAGACAGTATATAATATATATTATTATTATTATAAATAATACCATTGCAAGTGTAACACTATTGTAAAACACTGCACTTGCACATCATGTGAATACTGAGTGTCACATAATACGTATAACTAATTTTGGCTAATAAAGTTTCTCAAATTATGACCTACACGAAAATGTCAAAACACTGATGTAAACATAATATAGTTTAGGCCTTAGTATAGTTCTCAATTATAACTAACTTCGAATTTTTTATACAGCAGATCCTCTCCAATTTCGTTTAATAATATAGGTAGGAAAATATTTTTTGTGTATAGATAATATATATATATATATATATATATAGTTGATTATGCAAGTTCTTCCAGTGTCTCAAAAGAGTTGAAGTTTGGTCATTATGAGGATGGCTTTGTAATATATTTTATCAGAAATATTTCAAAAGCTATTATATAAACATGATGTAAACAAAATGATTGATAAATGTATACATTTACATTAAATTTTATGTTGGTTATAAATTTTAAATACATTTTCAAAAAATGTGGTTATAAGTAAAATTTGTTGAAAAACCTAATTTACAAAATCACTATACACGTTCAAACATAAAAAAATATATGTTTTATTCATTCTAATCGTCTATTCGTCTAAATTAAAATTAATATAATAGGTAGTAGTAAAGTTTCAGAAATGTAACCCTCCTGAAATATTATAGACCTTAAGTTTACCATTCAAATTGCATGTACCTAAAAGTATAAATCTTTAGTTTTCAATTTACTATTTCTGTATATAGTAGGCATTATGAATTGTAATGAGCTATAAGCAAAACCAATACCAAGACTCAGGGGCGCCGGAACAACGGGGACAATGGGGGCAATTGCCCCCACGGTGATTTTCTGTTTTCATTTTTTATTTTAAATTCAAAAAATGTTTAAATATTGGTAGGTATATCAATGATATTACATATTTTATCATATATCATATAGAGAGACCGGATTTGTATGCAATTTCATATTTGTTTTGAGTATATACAGTTCAATGGGAGTAAGAAATGTCGACGATTTGTTCAACAGTAAATGCATAGAAAGAATGTATATAGTGCGTATGAATACATATTTTGTATATATGTACCTATGATCTACGAGTATATTATTATTATTATTAATACAATGCCATATTTTTCATTTTACCTTCTGAAAGTGGCAACAAATATTACGACAATTGCTTTTAACTTGAAAATTAAATATATTAGTTCATAGCCCGATCGGGCCATACCAACATTAAACATATTATTATAGATATGACAACTTGAAATTAGACGAATGTGAACAAACCCGTCGTGAAAAAATCATTATTTCGATTTAAGCGTGTTGTAATGTAGGTTATACCTACTGTTTTCTCCACTTAGAACACTTAAGAAATATATGTCGATAAGTCGGCAAATTAAGGTTTGTTTGGAAACATCTTTAAAAAGTAAAGACTTTTTATTTTTACTTATTTGGTATATTTGGTGGTGTTTTGTGGTGTAAGGTTTTTTCTGACAGTCGGAAAATTCCAATAAAGTTAAAAACCTTTTCTTTTTTTTGCTTATTAGATGTTTTAACTTTTAACAAATGTTCTGCCCCCATGGTTCAAAAATCATTCCGGCGCCCCTGCAGCAAGGCTATATGGTAGTCTCGGTCTTAGTTTTGTTCTTGTAAACTCAGTCACATAGTATTGGTCTTGGTGGTGTTAAACCTATCTTGATATTGGTCTTGATCTTGTTTACTAAATATTGGTATTGATTTAGGTATTATAGACAAGATTCTTTTTTTTTACCAAATTTATCAATTATATTTTCTTCTCTCATTATATTTTAATAGTGTTTATGGTCTAGGTACATCCGAAAAAAAGTATATTCCAAAAACGCACTCGATCTTGTAGAAATCTTCTGAACCGTCAAAATCTTCTGTACGGACAAAAATAGTGTATGTAATCGGTTATTTTCGTTAACATTTAATATTCGGAAAGGTTAAACAGAAATCCGTCAACCTATTTTCAATAATCGTTTCTGGAAATAATACGATAATACATTGTTGATTGCATTACGAAAAACGTACAACTATATAATGATTAATATATGAAAAAGTGAACGTATCAAGAACAAAATATCACGAGAAATTCCGTCTTATATGAATTAATGATTTCTTATAAATTGAAAACAAAATTGTTTTAAAAACAATACAGCGAGATTCTTACAGTTTATAGTCTTGGTCCTGGGCCCTTTGGACTTCATCAGTATTTCATTGCAAGTCTTGATCTTAGTCTTGCTTGTGCCAGTAGGTATATAATATATATTGTATGGTCTTGGTCTTACATACATATTTACTGCTAGACCACGACCGACTCTGCTCATTACCATATATTTAAGAGTATATAGGTGAAAATAATATACAACAGTGCGTTATAGGTTCGTGCCAGATCGTAAATTTTTTTACCATAAACATAACTACTATACTTTGCCGCCACCCCCCCCTCCTATCCCGAACTGGCCCAAGGGCCTCCTAACTATAAATCCGGCCCTGACTATCGACGATTATTATTGTTATTATTATTATTATTATTGCATTCCTCGTTAGTTTGTTAATTAAACAGAAAAAAAATTATGATCTCGTTCCGAACGGATGACTGACAGGCCCCGTTTCGGTTTGCACGCATATTTAAAATATGTTCCATCGCCGAACCTATAATACCTATCGTATTATATTAATACTACAATAATATCCTACGATATATTAATAATAGTCGTCTGGAGCCAGTCCGGACAGGTAATGCGTATACGAAAACGGACGGAAACGGGTAAATGCAGGTTTCGGATATATATTATTATTATTATTATTATTATTATTATATAAAATATAATATTATAATATTGTGTTTCCATATACGATATTAATATGCTAAACTATTTCTTCCCGAAATCGTGAAAACAATAGTGTAATAATACGGTGATTGCCGCGCACTGGATACAATGGGTACAGAGTTAAATATACCTACGGGCCCGGTGTATACGGTATAATATATAATATACAATAATAATAATACGAAACCATCGTTTCCTAATTTGACGACCGGGGTTATATTATTTCCGTCTATACGGGTAAAGTAAAAAAAAAAAAAAATAAAAAAAATACGTTTTTTGAATACTCAATTGCAGGGACTAAAATAATTGTGTGCAGTACGACCCGCTTTGTGTATAATACGAAACGTTAATAGTGTGTAGTTACGAAATTAAAAAGTGTGTATGTAGTGTGTGATGGCTCTCTATTCTCTATATTATGGTATTTGTTTTTAATTTTACATTTTTTTATTAAATTATTAATTATTTAAATATATTTTAAAAAAAATTCCAAGATATTTAAAATCTGAAATACCAACGAGTGTCAAGTAACACGTATAACTGCAGCTATTACATATAGCTATAACATATGGCCATCCCATATATTTCGTATCAGGAAAAAAAACCGCTCGATTATAAACTCATATTATACATTTACATATTTTCTGTCTCTCAATCTGACTCAATCTGGCCCGCCGTCAATTTTTATCCGGCCCGGACTGTCTTTCGACATTTCTATCATCATAAATTTGACTACAATTTACTTCAAATATAATAAAAGTAGCTAGGTAAATAATTGTATGTTGGAGAATTTTTTAATGATAAAACATAATAATATATTAAACTTAGATATTAACCTAGTTTTTATCATAGATATAAAATATATATTAATGAATTTATTTCAAATAATAATAAAAAATACAACTTTATATCTGGCCCGCAATCATTTTAAGTTTGAAAATTTGGCCTTCTAGTTACTTTAAGTTGCCCATCCCTGCTATATGTAATAACTCGAAATTATTTTTTAAAACACACATAACTAAAACAACCTATAAACCTATATATTCATTATGAATATATATATATATAATGAGTTTTCATTACGCAAATGAACACTCTTTTGATTTGTATTTTCTGACGAGCTGATTGAAACATACACCCCCGGTCCAATGGACGACTAAAACGAGGCCGACCACGATCATAATAATAAAAAAACATGTTAAATTGACAATAATCTTGTTAGTATTGAGCCAACAAGATTTTCTCATCAATTTGATAATTGTAATTGTTTTTCAAATAATCTTGTTAAATTAACGAATATATATTGTTTTTCATAAAATTTC